>JAOXJP010061114.1:0-15666 GCA_025762735.1 Platanus orientalis | reverse complement strand
TGTTTTGGTGCATGGTATTAAGTCTTTTTTTTTTTTTTTTTTTTTGGGTTGATAAAAAAGTACTTTGGAAAATACACAGGATACTTATCTATTAGTTGTCTAGCTACTATAAACATCTAACAAGTTCCTACAATAATCCTGCATTTATTGAAACAACCAGGCCCACACACATTTTCCTCTTAGTCAAACTTTGAAACTTTCTTATACATTGGGCTGTAAATGGACAGAATACAAAGTGGATATAGACATATCCGTATTTGTATTCATTTATTTGATTGAATATTAGTTCCAATTTGGATATTGTAAAAGTAGGAACTTTAATTGTGTTTGTTTACTTAACCAAATATCATCTATGAATCCAGATATACGAAATGGGTTAAATTAAGGTTAAGATATTCATATTTACCATTAAATGTAACATAGGCTACAATATTATAATATGAACATTAGATAATGAGGATTGAACCAGAACACAAACAATTTGGTAAGTCTAATTGCTAACGGGGATAGTCTATCCTTATTAGACACCAAACTGCTTTAGCTCTATTTATTTCAAGAAACACCCTTATTTGACAAGGTCATACATCAATTTATAATGGGAACAAATTTTCTATTCCCAAAAATTGTCTACTTCCATTCTCCAAGACAAGGCTGTAATGTATAGGGTTAAAACAAAATAAATGTTCTATCTAGGATTAGGTGTCCTAAGACGTCATATAGAATAAAATGAGCAAAGAGATGAAATTTCAAATTACTACCCATTTTATTCCATATGATGTCTCTTGGTGCCTTGGACAAGACATTTACTCCCAGGCTAAAACCGCAAAAACGGTTTGAGGGCAAATGTCCAGTCCAGAACACCAAGGATGTAATAAATGGGGTAGATGATGCTTTTTTCGAATACGGAAGATACATTTTATTTCAATTGATGTCTCCTGGTGTCCTGGACACCAAATCCTAGATGGAACATTTATTTCGGTTTTCAAAATAATTATTATGTGCCAGCATTGTGTCCAAAGATAAGGAAAGTAGACAATATTTGGGTGTAGAAGATTCGCTTTCTTTAATATATAGTAATTTAAATGAATGCAGATATTTAACTGGATAAATGAATTGGATACATATAAATCCGTCTTTAAACAGATCACGGATATAAACAGGATAATTGACAACCCTAGCACCTGGCATTGGACCCCAATTACCCAGACTTGTTGCCGAGTCCACCGACGTTGTGAATTCATGAACATGAAACTGGGTCACGTGCGGCAACAAACGATTCACCGCTCCGTGGCTTTCTCGACCCGCATGTGTCCATATTTTGTCATTGCCCAAGCATTTCCCCCCCCGCCCCCCCCCCCCAAAAAAAAAAGAGCTTCCTACGTCGGCACCTTTCCGACCCTCTTGTTGTAGGACCACCAAGACAGCCGACCAACCTCGGTTGGTGTTGGTGGCTTGGTGCTGCTTTTTGTTTACTATATATAATTACGATAATGCCATCAACCCCACTTCCGAAAACAGGAAAAAAAGGAAACAGTGACCTAGGCGTGATAAGCCTGCGGCCATGGACCTCTCTTCGAACTCAGTAATCTAATATTTGGGCTTCGTGGGTTGCAAGTTAGCAGAGAATAAACCCATAAAATAATTTTAAAAATAGAGAGAGAACGCACTTGCATCAAAGATTTGAAACCCTTTCCCACCCTACTACTACTGTAAGACCCTGTCCTCCAATCTTCTGCAACAATTTTGGTGGTGCTAGCTCCTCTCTAGTCTCCAATACCTTGAAGAGATTTTTACTATGTTAAGAAATGGCTGAAGATGCTGTTCACTGGAAGTTTCCAAAGAAAATAATTGTGTGTAGGGCTGTCAATGAACCGAGCTTGATTCGGATCGGATAGGAGCTCTCCTTGTCATGAGCTGAGCCAAGCCTTGTTCTAAGCTCATATAACCGAGTCCTGAGCCTTGGTTTAAGTTTGCTTTCTAAGTGAGCATGAGCCGAGCTCCACTAAGCTCAGTTTGCTAAAACTTCAGTCATTACATTAATAACAATATTCAAACAAGACAAACTAAGTAATAGGCCATTAGGGGGTTGGGTCTTTGGTTTACTTTTTTTTTTTTTTGGGGTGTTGAACCTGAGTTTTAACTTTCATGTGATGAGGCTGACCTAAGCTTTGCTCAGCTCAGTTGACTGGTTGACACCCTTAATTGCGTTTTTTTTCTTGAAAAAAATCTAAAATATTTTTTAAAAATAATCCTTTTTTAAAATTACTATTATTTTGATATTTTTAATCAAATTGTATTATTTCTGCCGCTCGATTTGATACGACCCCTTAAAAAACACCAGCACTGATAGGGGTGAGCACATCAGTGCTATGAAAAGTGATTTACACTATCCGTCTCTGATGACGGTGGACCTCAGGCGTTCTTTAAGGACTCCCAAGGTTGTTTCTCTTAATTTCTTTGGATTCTTTAAAATAATTGATTTGTTCTTTAATCTTCACCATTTCCTTTTCCAACCTATTCCAGCCAAACAAACACAACACTGACTCTTGTGGATCAAGGGATCATGTTCAACATCAAACGGTCCCAAATCGAAATTATGCGATCTGGTCAAAGTTTAGGTTTTCATAATTAAATAGAGTCTTATCATCACACGCGCACGCACACGCACACGCACACGCACACGGACTCATTTATCCGCAGCGCGAGCGGCCGCCTTCCCTTCACCAACACGTCACTCGGGGGACCTAACAGCCGGGGGCCCCCTAACAGCCTGGCCAAAATCCTCCACGGATCGGGGTTGATATCCTCTACGCCACCCCCTTATGAGCCACTCAATGGCCACACAGGGAATCACTTCACTTTTTGGAGGTGATGTGACGTCTCAAAAACTGAGTTGATCCCTCCCCTTATTATGTGTGGCCATTGAATGGCTCACAGGGGTGGCGTAGAGGATTTCAGCCGATCCATTGATGGCACAACCAAACCAGTCACACTCGTATGGCCTAACTTCAGATGTCGACACCACCTCTTCTACAGCTGTCCACAGGCTTCCCTCCCCCGCCAATATAAATATCCCCCCAAAGCTATCCACTAGCTCACCACTTCCTCTACAAAGCTCCCTCTTAAACATTCCATCTTCATCCATGGCGTCCTTTTCCCATCTTCCTCTCCTTGCCTCTCTTATCTTACTCTCCTCTCTCATAAACCCCACCATAGCAACGACTCGGAAGCTCTCAGCTCTGGTTCAACAACAACCTCTCCTCCTCAAGTACCACAATGGCCCACTTCTCAAGGGCAACTTCACCCTCAATCTCATCTGGTACGGCAAGTTCTCCCCAGCCCAACGCTCTATCCTCATCGACTTCCTCCAGTCCCTCAACTCCGGCCACGCTCCACCGCCGTCCGTCGCGTCGTGGTGGCGAACCACTGCGAAGTACAAGATGGGCTCCTCCAACCTCCTCCTAGGGAAGCAAATCCTCGACGAGAGGTACTCTCTTGGGAAGCTTCTGAAAAGCTATCACATCGTCGCTTTGGCTGCTAAGGCCGACCATAGGAACGCCATCAACGTCGTCTTCACGGCCGGCGACGTCGCCGTCGATGGGTTCTGCATGAGCCGGTGTGGAACACACGGCTCGGCTAGGGGGAGTGCGCAGGATAAGGGAGGAAAGTTCGCGTACGTTTGGGTTGGTAACTCGGTGACCCAATGCCCGGGTCAATGCGCCTGGCCCTTCCACCAGCCGATGTACGGTCCACAGACGCCGCCGCTGGTGTCCCCTAACGGCGACGTCGGGGTTGACGGAATGGTTATTAACTTGGCTACGGTTTTGGCCGGGACGGTGACGAATCCGTTCAATGACGGTTACTTTCAGGGGCCGGCTAGCGCGCCATTAGAAGCTGTATCGGCATGTACGGGCGTGTTTGGGAAAGGAGCTTACCCGGGTTACCCAGGGCAGGTTCTGGTGGATAAAACGTCGGGGGCTAGCTACAATGCGCGGGGGTTAAATGGGCGTAAGTATCTGCTGCCAGCCATGTGGGACCCAAAGACATCTGCGTGCTCTACGCTGGTCTGAACAAAAAGTCGTATATAAATATAGGGGTGCATCTGTACGTATGTGTTATGTAGATACGGTCGCGGATAGTATGGGATATATAGTTTTAATTTTATCGTTCTGCGTAACCATGTAAATTTTTACCACACCTTTAAGAAAAAGCATATAATTAAATAAATATGATGTGGAGACAGTAATAGCAATTCGATTGTTCTTTTTGTTCAAAAGAAATGATTAAAGGCTCTGGTTTTTTTAGAAAGAGAAAGGAGACTCTTCTAGTAGGCAGGTTGTTGGAAGACATTAGAGAAAGAATATAGGGTGGAGCCCAGGAGTACTTTGGGGTTGCACAGAGGTGGTTAGCCAGGAAGAAAATGGTAGTGGACCTCTTTTGTCTTGTAATGGGTCCTACGTTAGGGGTGCCAATGGGCTGGGTTTGAGTGGGCTCTGAGCAATCTCATACCCAAACCCTATTATTAGCATTGGTTTGGGCCTGACTAGATCCCTGTCTAAATGTGCAAGTAATTGGGATAAGGCTGTTGACCTCCTATTGTTGTTGTAATTGTTGTATGGTTCACAACTTGACCCCTTTGGAATATATCAAGTACCTAAGGCTGTGTTTGGTAACTCTCCCGTTGTTGTTTTTGTTCCCAAGATGATTCCAAAATAAGTGAAAATGGCGGTGTTTTGGTAGCTTTGCTTTCTCTTCCCGGATATCACTTCCAAAATCAGTTTGGGAGTGAAAAATTTTGGAAGCTGAAAAAAGTAGTTTCTCTGATTCCGACTCCTTATTCTTGGCTCTCTTTTATTTTTCACTCATCATATTACATCTTTTATCATCATCTTTAAACATTTTCATTATTTTCATTAAGATTTCAATTTTTTTTCAATTTCTCCTTTTTACCAAGCCAAACATGTTTCTCATTTTGGAATTTACTCCAAAGAATGCATTCTTAGTGGAATCAAGAATGCATTCTTAGTGGAATCAAGAATCAGGAATTGGGAGATGAAATTTGGGAGAGTTATCAAACAAGGCCTAGATGACTAATTTAATGCAAAACAACTCCCATTGCACAAGTTGTCAACCTAAGAATGTGCATGATCTCCAAGAAAATGACTTAAGTGGGATTTAAAGCTAAACATCCATTACAAATCAAGAAAAACTAGTGGGAAACCTAGCAACCCACCATCTAGTGACACCCCATAATTCTCTGTGCCCGCTGACCATGTTGCATGCATCATAGGCTGACACTGTTGAAAACAAAGACTGTTTTAATGTTTTCAAATGTTTTGTTTTCAAAATTTTGGCTTTAAATGTTTAGTCTCACATCAGTTGGGAAGGAGAGGAAACTCCATCTTATAATAAATGACCTTTCCTTATCTTGTGTATTTTGAGAAAACTCTCTCTCTTAGGTTACTATGGTGTAGCAAGGTGCATAACACACATGTGCACGTGCACGAGCTCAGACAAGGGCTTAGGCACAAGAACACTTAAGACATGAAGCTTGATTGATGTCCACCCAAAACTGGACACATGGCATGGGGGTTGAATCCATTATAAAAAGGTCTAAAATGGGTTGAAACCCAAAGAAGAAAAGGCAAAGAAGGGAGAACGAGAATGAGAGCCACAGAGGAAGAAATGAGGAGAAAGGAGGAGGAGAAGCATAAGAAGCTTTGTAGGGTCATGGGAGCAACACTTTGATTCCTTGCCCTCATGGAAGAGGGTACAACTTGAGTCCATGACTCAAACCCTCCATGGGATTAGTGACTCTTTGATAACAGACATTGAGTTAGAGGTGTTAACCTTCTTTCAGTGATTTGGTTTTGACTTATGATGGTCACCTTTTTAAGGGAAACTCTACTGAAATTTTTATAAAATTCGGTAAGTTTTGTTGCTTGTTTTTGGGCACCCGACCATAAAGGGCAATAGGTTTGTATGAGAAGTTTTGTGGTCTCTATAGGGAGTCCACCTCTTTGAGAGACATGATTTGATCTGAGTTTGGTCATATCCTAAGGTAAGCTTGACACACGATCCCTTGCACATGAAGTAGAAGGCATCGACTATCCTTAAGAAAATCAATAATAGCACTTTCATGCCTCGGATTAGTTTGGTAGAACTACATCTAACTTGATTCCCATTTAAAAGGGTAATGTTGGCAAGCTGAAGATGTGATGCTCGAGAGGGTGGATTGTATCAGCTCCTCTTAACTAATGCTCATCTTCACCCTCTGTCAGGAGGCGGGCACATCAGCCCCGACAAGTGATTTTCACTTTTTTGGAGGGCACATATCACTTGTCGGCGCTGATGTGCCTACCCCCCACCCCTTGACAAGGTGCAAAGAAGAGCATTAGATAAGAGGAGCGGATACAATCCACCCTCGATGCCCGATGGTACAGTCCTAACTTAAAGATCCTAAAATCCACTCTATAATGTGAATAAATTTAATGAACTCGATAGCTTTTGTAGGTGATGTGACATCTCGGATTTAAGACATGATCAAACAAACAAGATGTGCTTATAGAGTTAAAAGCATAAAAAAAATTTCTAATTTAAGAAAAGTATAAGAAAATGCCAAATTCATATAGATTCCACATGTCAGACTGTAGATGTGCAAGACTACCCGCAACACAAGCTGTGGGCACAAAGGATCCTGAGTCATCTGAAAGTACATGCTCGATTAGAAGGCAGAGTCTCTCTCCCTCTCCCTCCCTCCCTGGTTTAGATCCTTTCCTATCTGCTTATGTCCTGTTGGGACCTGTCCACAACCTAAGTAAAAAGATGTGCACAACCAATGCATAACCATATTTTTATGCCAAACAGTGAACTTTGGTTGTGCACAGGTCCTAACAGGACAAGATCCTAAGCCCTCTCTCCTTCCCTCTGTGTATGTGTGTGTGTGTGTGTGTTTTGCATATTTTTTTCTTCTCAGTTAAAAAAAGAAAAAGATAAAGGGACACTTGAGGATTCAAGAATGCACCACTTGAATCACACAGCCACCCAATGTAGTGACAAATAGAAATACGACTTTCAAGTTAGATTATGAAGTTGTATGTTAGAACGGGTGAGCCAAAAGAGATTGAAGAGGGTTGCTCAAATCACCATATTGATTCAATATCACATGGCACTAACTCGACGGGTCAAACCTATTGACAGTTGATCTAGTCTTCAAGCCCCCAAAAGGTCTCTTAAAACTGTTTAGAGGAATTCTTACATATTAAAAATTACTCACTTCAAATTCTACAATCATGCCTCAAGGTTGACTTCAAACATGTGCTTTCTAAATCACTTCTCTTATATTAAGTAGTCCTACCGTGTATTGATTGTTCTTTCTAAACTCCAATGCAATGGATTTTTTTTTGCTGCCAAGATGGAATAAAAAGGGGAAGGCTGCGTCAAGTGAAGTAGAAAACCAGTATAAAACCTTACTCCAACCATTTAAATACTGAATGTGTCATCCATATGTTATTCCAATCACGAGCAAGGCTTTTCTTTAATTTTTTTAAGCGTCATTAATAGTATAATATTTTGACCATGTGAACCAATTCAATATAATTGATTTCGATCATGTGTAAATGGTTGGATAACGTGAGTGACTGCACCAGGGGGGAATCCCCTGGCAGTGTTTTGCATGTGAACTCTATTTTTAAGCGGCTGTCTGCGGGAATTAGCCCTAAAATATAAATTACCAACTTTAAAATCTGAGCAAGGGCATCTTTGAAAATTTTATCATTGTTATGTTTGAATTTTTCAGTTAAGACCATGTCTCTCTTGATCTCATTTCATCTTCTATTAAATATTTGACTTATATATTTGGCCGCCAATGGGTCAACGGATTAAGGGGCAATTCTTGAAAAGCTTTTGTGGCAAGCGCTTGATTCATCTCCATTTCAAAGGAAAATAAGTCCCCTCAGTCAAAATCAGCATGTAAGGCGACAAATGGAAAGGGTATTTCAGTAAATATACATGGATAAATCTAATATACTATCTAACGTGTATTTACCAAACTATCCCTTTTTAACGCAATAATTTTGGCCGTTTCGCTTACTCCAATTCATCTAAACATCCACATGTTTGGTTTGATTTGGCCTCCAAGATAGTTGCAAAAAAAGTGAAGAAATAATTGCCTCTAAGGAAGAAATCATTTTTAATTTGTCCAGGTGGAAAATTGTTTAGAAAATATTTAACCATAGCCAAACAGCTGTCCCATATGCTTTGGATTGACAATTTGACATTGGCCACCACAGGGCCCATCATATCACTTACAACCATGGTTTCAAAACTTGGCCGATCCTAACTAGATCACTTACAAAGTAATATTTAACATTGATTATCGAACAGTTTTTATCCGTTAATTTATCTATATTCCTAAAAACAAGGAAATTAAATTAATATATGCACTGAAACACTAGCCCTGCATTTTGTTGTCACTTAGAATACAACCATTTCATTTTGGTTTTCCATAGTGCCTGATTGCAAATGAGCACCAACGTTCAACACCAAAATGTGAATGATAAGATAAACTCACGTTATTTCTAAGTCTAATTAACAACTCAATACGAATCTAAATGAGTTCGTTTTGAACCATCACCTCATAGCTTTGAATGTCATGGGCAAAGTATGCATCTTCTCAATATGTAATTCATCCCATATTTTTCTTAAACTCTTCTTTACAGTCAGATGATGGGATTCAAAGCTTCACACAAATTTTTTTTTGGCTAGAAAGTTGTTAAATCTCATAAAAAAAGAGAGGAAATGTAGAGAGATATACATTGCATATAAGAGAGAGCATATATATATATATATATAATAACTCACAAGAACCTATTCTTCCATGTACAGTAACACTTTTTATAAAACTTAGAACCCTTCAAACCCCATCCCCTTCTTCAATCCTCCACACCATCTATATAACACTGGAGGATACATTGTAAAAAAAAAAAAAGAGGGGTAGAAGGAGAACAATTCCATCTTCATTATTGTCATCGTCATTGTCGTCGCCGTCCATCCCTTTCTATTGATTCAGTTCACTCCAGGATGCTTTGAAGGGTCGGTCTCCATGACTGTTGTTGTATTTTGTACTCATCACTAGCATTCAACAACTGAGCCAGGATGTGTTCTACCGAAAGCCCTTGAACATCAGGCCTCCCTAGTAACTCCTTCAACTGCTTCTTGGTGATCTTGATCTTCACCTTCGTAAAAGAAGAAACACTTTTCTTCTCTTCAAGTATCTTCTCCTCTTCTGTCCCCAGCACCGTTCTCTGCTCATTGTCATAACTCCTATCATTTTGTGTAGTACTGTTCTTAAAGGGCCTCTCAGCTGCCGGAGACCCCGAATCCTCGCGAGCATACGTTGTAGATGATTTATGTCTAAGATAAGTTCCCATTTTCTTCTCCTTTGCTGTTGTGTGATTTTCTAGCTGTTATGTGCGATCTGAGGAACGAAGAGGCTTGTGGTATTTATAGTGGAGACTTGTGGGAGATTATGAGTTTCATAGAAGTTGCATAATATTTTAGTTAGAGAGAGAGAGAGAGAGAGAGAGAGAGAGAGAGAGTTATTAAAACCTACTTCGTGGGATCGGGTGGCGTTCAATCTCACATGAGATGTGGTTGACCAGATCGCCACCTTTTATCAGGGATTGGTTCTTAGCACCTGATGGCCGGAGATGGTGCAATAGGTGAATGGATGGTCTGGATTGACTCATCACTTGCAAATAGCTACCAGAAGAAACAAACTTCTTGGTAATAAATATGCAAAAAAAGAGAAAATAAACAAAACACAAAGGGGTTTAAGGGTGACAAGGGTTTCAAAATGGCTAGAAAGCATGAATACTTAAAAAACCTGGGCGTGACCGTATCGGACATGGACACCCCTATGATACTTCTACAAGAGTGTTTCCAATGTGTTAGAGAATAAAATAAATAATTATTTTGGACACAACTAAAACATGTCGGAAGACTTCTGAGACACAATAATTATAGAGTTTTTGGTTAAATGGTTAGAAAAATAGGTTAACTAAAAAAATACAAAAAAGAAGAGTATTATAGTAAATACGCTTAAGAACGAAAAATAAAAAAGGGAAAAAAGAAGAAGGAACTATTGAATTACAAAACCAACAATCCCAACCTTACGATAAGAGAAAAGAAATGAGGAAGATGAAAAAATGAGAAGGAATGAAGAAAAAGAAGAACATGATGAAGGTGAAATGTAGTATACGTCTCAACCTTTAGGTAATTTAGCGTTTCTTTATTTCTTGGTTATCTAATATCAGATTAAGTTGTCTCTTCTTCTTTTTCTTTCATTACCACTATTTTTAATTTGATAAATGAACTTTTTTGGTTTTTTGTTGTCCTCTCGTCTTTGATTTTTTTTTTAAGGATTTGTTGGACAACCACACAACTATCTCACAGTCAAGGTTGGTTGATAATGATCATCTACTACTAATTGATTCACACCCTGTTACTTGTTATTCATTTTTTAAACATAAAATCTAGCTTAAAATATTAATTAATTAATTATCATATCTTATTTTTTTCAAGAATTTTCATATCACCATGTCTGTATCGTATCATACCCATGTCCTGTGTCATTATCTGTGCTTCTTAGCAAAATGGTATCTTTGTTCATCAAAGTGCTGTGTAAAAAGGATCTTTAAAACTGTAGCCCAAAATTGGTTGGAGTTTTAAACTTTTGTATACATGTCATATTTTAAAAACCATTTCACGTTAATGCATTTTAATATACTATAGAGGACCTGGACTCATAATAGCTCTTTGAGTAATTCTTTTTTAACCAAGAGTGTAAAATGACTCTTTTTATCACTTGGACTCTTTTTGCCACATGGAAGTTGACTATTGGGCTTCGGGCTTCAATTAGCCACAAGGAAACTGAAGGACTGAAATCGTTTACACCACCCCCCTATGGTACACTGGGGGGGGGAATCAATTCACTTTTTGGAGGTTTTTGATTCCCCCCTGAGTGTCCCATCAGGGGGTGTGGCGCAGAGGATTTCAGACCCAGGGAAAGATAGTGGCTTGGAGAAACACATGGATTCATTTTGGGTTGCTGCTTCAGTTATTAAATGTTCAAAAGGAGTTTGACCTCCAATATTGATTCTTATGGTAATAGGTATGAGATATTGAAAAAAGAACCGGGAAGAAATATATAATCTTTTACTTGGTACGTGTAACTATTTGGATGAGAATATGAAGGACAACTCGAAGGTAAAATGGCTTTAGAAGAAAAAAACATGTAATTAAGGGTAATGTAATGTATGCTTAGGCGCATATATGTTATTAAATTACTCCCTATGTGGCCTTTATACCATGGTCTTTGTAATAAAAAATACTCCCTATCTTACCTAGACAAATCCTACATATATCTCCCCTCCCCCTCTCTCCATCCCACCTTAAACTCCTCTCTTTACTCGGATCTTTCTATCATGTCAATTCATTAACACCATCTTCATCATCAGCAACACTGGCACCATTTCATTATCATTATAATGATCATCAACATCACTACCATTAGCCAAAGCCTCCTAGCTAGTATGGGTGGCTAAGGCACTGTCTCTCAGGAGAGAGATCTAGGGGTTGATCATATGACAACATTTTGCAGGATTTGTGATACTGACTGCCTCTCCTGCCAGCGGTGCAAATCCCACTCTAGCAGTTGTATGCAGGCTTAGATGGCCCTAACATGCACCCCCCACCTAAAAAAAAGCATCGGATCCATTATCCTAACTAATATTCATCATTATCATCATCACTATCAAGTTAAAAAGTAATAATTTAAGAGGAAAAATAGTTGATTAGGATCACGATAAGATGACCCCATAAAATAAAATTGTGTAAGAAACTTCTAAGTTCAAAAAACCTCTTTATTTTTTTGATAAGAAGATCATTCATATTGAGAAGCATGTTTCCTAATATGGTACATATTAACATATATTTAATTTAAGTTTGCCACTATCGTTCCATAATTGGGTGCATGGTTTTGTTCAATTTGAATTGGTCATCTCACTCGATCCGTTTACTAGTCTAAATGTCTTTTTTATCTCATCTTTTTTTTTTTTTTCTTATCTTTTCTTTTTCCTTTTTGTATTCTATTAAGAGACCAATGAAGCTTCACTATCTGTGACGGGATCAAGGTCACCATTTTTGTGGCTGCTCTCCATTTTCTATTCTTTTTCATCTTCTACTTTTGTTGTGCTGACCAATAAAAGCACGAAAAAATTGTGTTTCGTTTGAAGGCCGATATAAAAATTTTGGTTTTCTTGGCAGCTTAACCAGACGTCTACCTACAACTACTAAATACTGTCAGACAAGATTGAACCCTGTAATCTCTCTAGGAAAGGTGATGCCACAACCACCAAGGGAAAGAGTCCGAGAGGATCAATTTGAACATAAAATTAATGTTGAAACGAACTTTAACCATAGCCATATCTACTAGCAGCCTTATATGTTAGGCTGTTTGGAGCTGTTGACGGCACAAACCCTGATGACACTATAACCAATCTATTGAAAGTCGTTTGATTTGTCACTAGTTACATTCTTGTAAAATCTATATTTTTCATAACTCATACTCTTCTTGTCTAGGTGACAATTAACAGGAGAAAACGGTTACAATGGCTGCCATTGCAATAGCAATCATCAGTTGGAAAACATTCTATATATATATATATATATATATACAGACAATAAACCCTTGTTTCCCCTTAACTTGTAAGACCTTGTAAAATACAATGATTTAGGCCGGATAAATATTAGTACATTATTTAGGATATTAACTTGATAGAGTTGTCAAACATGCTATTAATAATATGAAAAATAATAAAAAACCAAAAAGAATAAGAAAGTATTTTATTTTCATATTGAAAAGAATCCAAACTAGATTTGTTATTCTAATAATCAATTTTCAAATTTTCATTCTGGTATCCAGTAGTAAGGACCCCAAATGCAATGTATGAGAATTAAAAACCTACGGCTTCTTGAAAATTATTGACTTTATAAAATATAGGTATTCATGCCGTAATGAAAAACAAATCGGACTCATGTTAATGGCAACATGAAACAAAACAGGAAAGAATAAATCACAAATAACACAAGAATTTACATGATTTAAAAAAATTTGCCTATGTGTTTATGGATGAAGACGATCAATAAGCTCTAGCATGGTAAAAAATATTACAAGAATTTACCCAAAATCCTGTTAGCAGGATTACATGCATAAGTGCAAAACCCTAATCCCAATCAAGTTTGGAAACCATAAAACCTAGCCTAAACAATTCAAGTCGACTCAGCTCTCGAATCAGATTGAAAAAAAATGGTTAGCCAATAAAGAGGTCCTTTGGGTGATTGGGTCACCCACCGGATACCATCACAATATATGTCAATACAATGTTTTGGTTGGATGCTAAGTGAGTTAGACTCTCTCTTGTTAGGATCATTTTACCTCTTCTTCCTAGAAGAAACGAGATGGAATAAAATCAACAAGCAAAAAGAAGAAAGAAATCACGCATAACACAAGATTTATGTGAAAACCTCAACTTGAGAAAAAATCATGGAGACACAAAGATAATTTTCACTATCTAAACAAAAAACTTGTTCAGAGACGATTTACAAATTTTAAAAACTCTCTTTTATACAGAACCCTAGAACAAAACATATGAATACTCCAAAACCATAGTACATACGCAATTACGGTTTAGATCTGATCCGGTTAGAAAAACAGGTTTCCTTACGAAAAAATTTTACATTCCTACTTTTGTTTGGGTTGTAACCAATTAGATTACAGGTTGAATTCTTGATTCTAACCCAACAAATCAAACTTCATTAGACTACATCTCTCTCTCTCTCTACATGCATATGATAACAAGAGATCTCAAGCAGCAATAAGATGAACACTTTGCAATTACTCTCTCTCCCTCTCTCTCTTAACTACAGTTTGTGATTGCACGAGGATTGAGGAGTCAAAGAATGTACCATTTGTATAAAGGTTGAACAGCTTAGCACATCAAAAATTCAAAATCTACGGCACCAATATGCCAGTCAATCCCGAAAAGGTCTCTTGATAAACAATTTTTAAGAAATAGAACTTGTTCTATTTTACAAAAAGGAGTGATAAGAGGGACTCTTGTAATACTTTATCAAGAAATTTGTAAGTTTGAGTGCTCTGGGATGCCAAGAATTGGAAGGTTGACTGCTTGTTCAAACGAAACGTGCTTTCTAAATCACTTTCCTTATATTAATTAAAAGTAGAGTGCCGTTATTGGTAGGGGTGTGCATGGGCCAGGTTTGGGCCGGGGCCAAGGTAAGCCCGAGGCTCAGCCCACCATAGTAATTTCGGGCTTGGGCCCAATTTTTTTTAGAAATCTTAAGCCCAAGCCCAACCCTAGTTATTTTATCGGGCCGGGCTCAGGCCAGCCCACAGCCCATTAATTTTTTAAAAACCACAATCCTTGATGTCTCTTTTTCGACACCTACTTTTTCATCTTAACTCTTTTGTGGACGTTTTTAACCCTCAACACACCCATGTCAACTTATAATTTACCATCTACACTAAAATATTTCTTTATCATAGAACATTTTCTTCACACACACACACACACACATATATATATATATTGCATTAATTATATAATTCGGGCTTCGGGCCGGGCCTTGGGCTGAGCTGAGGTAAGCCTGAACCCGGCCCTAATAAAGTTCAGGCCTTCAACTGGGGCCCATGCCCTTATCGGGTCGAACTTGGGCCGGGCCTTTTGGACTAAATTTCGGGCTGGGTCTGGCCAGGCTCAGGCTGGCCCAAGCCCATGCTCAGCCTTAGTTATCGGTTTGCTATCTGATGTATCCGTGCTGTAACCTCAATAACCAGCTCAAGTACTTGAGCATACTGCATGCATGAACAAAAAAAAACAGACTCAAAAATTAAAACCCATGTGTTTTTATTCATGCAGTACGCTTAAGCGGACTAATCACGACTCCTTTTCCCCCCTCTTTTAATGGCCTAATGTTGAATCCAAGAGGACGAATTGCATGGTTAGGATGAATCGATCAATGTAATATTGCATGGTATAGTCATTGATTTAATTGAATCGTACGGTTCTCTAAAATGTGTTTTTGGGGTTACTTCCTAAAGTTCGTGGGTCAATTCATAATGGCTGTGTAGGGTTTTACTAGCAAGAAGATGAGGCTGGATCCTCTCCTATCCGCTATAGTCTTTTAACGTCTTGCCTATTTTCTAGTGTGACACATGACAAAAAAATTAAAGCATATGAGTGGGTCATTTATGTGTTTTAATTTTTTGTCACGCATTACACTTTGGAATAGGCAAGAGTACTTAAGAAGACATTAAGGGAATAAGGGAAGGTTATTCATGCATTTAAAATTTTTGCCACGTGTCACACTCCAAGGATAGGCAGGTAGGCAGGAGCTAACAAGACTTTAAGCCGACAAGAGAGGATCCAGACAGGTAAGATGACTAATTCGATGTGTAAGGATTCCCATGGCCCGAAATCCTCTACGCCACCCCTCTTGTGAGCCACTCAATGGCCACACAAGGGGGGGGGGATCAATTCAGTTTTTGAGATGTCACATCACCTCCAAAAAGTGAACTGATTCCCC
>JAOXJP010061103.1:0-15666 GCA_025762735.1 Platanus orientalis | reverse complement strand
CAACTCGCATCAGTGTCACTACCATCATTACTTGCAACTTAATTGTTGTCTTGGTCGTATTGTGCTTGGTTGCTACATACAGGCATTGGTCTCAAAGGTTGGAGAGTCTTACCTTATTTTATATTGATACCAATTGTTTTGATGACCTCTCTAGAAATGGAAATTTACTCTGAATGTGCTTAATCATTCATTCTACTAGGTAACATCTTTCCACTGTGTATTAAGATAGTGGGCATTTTGTTTGTAGGTCAAGAAACCAACAAGAGAATGGCTTACCAAATCTTGCGGTATACTCTTTGGACCATGTTTTTGTCTCATTTCTTTCACTACTTTGCTATGTAATAAGCACACTGACACAGATATGGGATGTTTGACTTGGAACATGCTGTAAATATTATATAAGCCTATGTAATAAACAGCAGTGTTGGTGTCAACATGTTAGAATTTTGAAAAACTGTCATTGTTACATAGCATCTTCGCTATCTCCCTTTTGTGTAAATTTGACTTGGCCTTTTGATAATCAGATTGATTGCTAATTGTGAAGTTGTCTCTAGGTTAATATAGTTTTTTTAAGGGTTGATTTTCAACATTAGTTTATATTTTGATTATTCTTTTTTGTGCTATAGGGTGTTGACGCTTTTGTAGATTTAAGGAAATTTGATCTTCCTGGTTATGCTGTAAGTTTCTCCACACATGAGGTTGGCATTAACAAGTTTTTTTCTTGGTTCAGTGAAAATACATCTTGCTAGAGCTAGATACCACCATTTCTTCGTTTATGTAAACCTATGATTATTCTTATTAATGCTGGAGTGAGCAAGATACAATATTTGTATTATTAGCTTGAGAGTATACCTTGTTTCTAGTCAGTAAGTAGGTTTTTTCTTAAATAAGGTCACTGTTTTTAGATAAAGGCGGATAGTACCACTAGAATTTAAATAATTTGGGGTGAAGGTGGGGGCTTAAAAACCTTACCTTAAAAAAACTTTATATACAAGTAAGACTAATATGTAGAAAGGTGAAATACAAGTACTGCATCGAAGTTGGTCTCAACCTTCCTAATTCTTGAACTCGAGTTAAGAGCCCAACCTTTTTCGTTGGAAAAGAAAGAAAAAAAAATTGTAAATAAAAAGTGAGAAAATGATACAAAGGTTTTACAAGCATTTTCCTTCATAAAATGGGAAAGACCACCATGGAATTCCTTAGGATATAAACTTTTCTCTTGTACAACAATTTCAAGAAGTCAGAAGTCTAGTTAGCTGCTTTATAGTAAAAAACAAAGGACATGTCTTAGCAATTAAACTTTAGCTTCTCAATCTCAAGTAAGAAAGGGGGGGGAGGGGTGCTTCCCAAGGCTGTGGAATTTTTTGGTTGACATATTGGCTACAAGTGGGATGAGCATCATGGTGACGCAATGAACTTGTATGCTAGTCAAGCGGGGTTTGATGCATCAGTGCTCTTGTTGAGCAATAACCTTGTCAGTGCATATGGGGTATATCGGTGGGTCCGAGAAGGACTCAAATGGAGTGAAGGCTAGCCTTGGCTTGGTGATGGTTGGGGTGCTGCATGGTTTTATAGAGTGAAAAATCTGGTCGTGAAAGTTGGTATTAAAGCCATGTTAAAGAGACTACCTCTGATACAATGTATCAAAGCGGTGGCTAATGGTTTACAAGATAACCTCTGATACTGGTGAAGTACTAGAGTTGATGGTGAGGTGCTTTTGATACAGGTTATGTCAGAGTGCTTAGTGCTTAGAGTGGCATTTGAAGCATTGTTGACTTGTTGTGATGAATGCCAATGGGTTATGATATGGAGGTATTGTCGTATTGAGCGTGATTGTTGTGGTTTCAAATAGTGGGAGGGCTGTTGTCCATAGAGCATGTTGGTTTCTATTGTGTGGGTTAGTTATGTGAGACTTGCCAAGGATTGAGACAAGGTTGACAACATAAGTGATTAAGTCTTTAGTGCAACAGACAACATTGAAGAAAATGGTTTGCATCCGGAAATATGCTTACAGGAAAAAGTCTTGAGGGCTCAGGGGAGCGACTCAAAGTCATGTCAGTAAGTGATGCTGAATGGCAAGAGTGTCATGCATGTTTGATGGATAAAACTACCATGTGGTGTTGAGTTTATATCAAGACAATTGAACTAGTGCACGGTAACACAAGGGAAAAAGGCACAGAGGTGATAGTGAGAGGGCTTTGTGGAGGCAATTTAGTTTGAGAATCTAAATGGATGCTCATTCGAGGTGAATGAAGGCATGGGTTGTCGAGGTACTAAGATGACACCAGACAATGATCAGAGTTTTCTTAGGGTGAAGGCAAGTGTGCTCAAATACTAAAGCAAGGAAAAGGCAAGAACAATGATGGTTTGAACTAATAGTTCACTCGGGGCGAAGGCACGGGATGCTAAGGTGCTGGAATGACATTGTATAATGGCAAAGTATTGGCTCAGGGTGAAGGCAAGGTGTCGAGGTACATTGACAACACAGAAGAAAGACTAGGGTATAAATGGACAATGCTTACTTAGGGTGAATGTGTAGAGGACCAAGGTACTAGGATGGCACAGTGATGTAGACAACTTGTGGTACATGTAGTGGAAGACTTTCAAGAGATAAAGGAAAATTGGTAAAATTTGAGGGATACCTTCTCAGGGTGAAGATATGAGACATCAAGGTACTAGAGAGGCAACACAAGAGGATGATATTGAGCTGGATAGTTGGTAATATGTGGTTCTTTGGATAAAGGGGACTCAACTAAGGCCGAACTACTTAGTCTGTTATGAGAGAGATGAAAGCCCTAGGTAAAGATGGATGTCTTGTGGAAGGTGACTCAAAGGTGGTGGTTAGTTGGGCTCTTGGTCTATGTGAAGGATCATTGTCTTTGATGAACTATATATATGAAATTAGGACGATTATGAGGGAGATGAGCATTGCTTTGAGTCATATCCCAAGGTGCCAAAATGGGGAAGTTGATAAACTAGCTAAGTGGGGTAGAGAGCAAGCTAGATGTTGCAAAGGGGAATCATTTCTGGAATGGGGATAGGATAATGTGCTCATGCTGGTGTGGGATATTGTGTTGTACTTTGTATCTTTTGTATTGCTCCATGTATTCTTTGCTCTTTTTCTCTTTGCAATAAAATACTTTATTCATCAATATATATATATATATATATATATATATATATATATATATATATATATAGAGAGAGAGAGAGAGAGAGAGAGAGAGAGAGAGTTGGATAGTGACAGTGTTCGGTTAACTTGATGTAGGATGACTAACTAATTTCTCTAAAGAACTGATAGAGGGAGGCGAATCAATCCCTTTATTTCATAGTCCATGCTAGGCTAGGACCTCGGTCGGACCCTCCTTGTGGGACCCACTTCACATGGGTATTGCTTCACACAAGTCACCCGTTTCACACAGGTCACCCCCACCCTGAGTCTACCCTCGTCTCACAGAGGTTGCCCTACTTGAGCTCGTTGTGATAATGCCCCTGCATTAATCACCCTTAGAAAGAAGTTCAAACAGGAGACAGGCTCTGATATCGCTTTGATGTAGGACGATTAATCACTTGTTTTAAAAGCTTGAAATGATAGAGGGAGATGAATCAATCCCTTTATCTCATAGCCTAGGGTAGACTAGACCCATGGTTGAACCCTCCTCGTAGGCCTCACTTCACATGGGTTTCGTTTCACACGAGTCACCCCTACCCCGAGTGTTTCCCGTTTCACACAGGCTACCCTACTTGAGTTTGGTGTGAAAATGCCCCTGCATTACAACTTTAGAGATATGTTGACAGCTTAAGTGGGGGAATACTTAAACCATGGAATTTAGAGGCAAACAATGACAAGTGCAGAGTGAGAGTCACCCCACGATGGTGGTTGTTCGTTCTAAGTACTAGTGTGGGCAAAGTTTAAGAACGGACTTTGTTATCTTGGTCAACTGAGTGTTAGGATTCTCGAGATCAATATGTTATATAGGGTGAATGATGTTATTAGAGCAAGATCAGGATACATCATGGGTGAGCTATATGCAAGTCCAACAGATTGGGATAAAATAGTTTCGAACACCAGGTGAGGGGTTGTCACACCTCAAATCTCCAAATACACAACAGGTTCTGTGACATGACAAATCATCTTCTTTCATTTCTCCTCAACATATAGCTTGGCAAGGGAAAGAACCCACCCAAAATCTTTAAGGAAATTTTGACAACATAATGGTTGTGAAGTGAACCGTGGGGAATAAATATTAACCCCGTTTATTTAATTTTGTGGGTACTTGATAGTCAATAGAGATATAACACTCCCAATAATCATCAATTACATCATTCTACATCATTCCATTAACATCCATAAAAATAAATAAATAGATAATAATTGTTTAATAAATCCAAAAAAATAAATCTAATGGAAAAGGTTCCCAAAAAATAAATCCAATGGATTCATTATAGAGCCACCAATCAAGTATCCTACCCTATGACTATCTATAAGAAATCCGCAAATAAATATGTCAACTGCCTGACATCGGAATCTCGTGCTATGTTGAAATCTACTCCGTTCGTCTCTGACTAGGATCCTTTGTGAGGTTTGTAAATTTTTCGGTTAGCTTTCCAAGCTTAGTAAGAAGAATCAAATTTTCACATAACAATCTCAATCAAACATAGTCATCTTATTTTATATAACATCATGGCATAAAAACACAAATAACAATCAATGTGCATCATAAACAAGTGATATCTAAAACCAAATGCATTTCAATGCAATGTATGCAATCTAAATGCATGTAAACCAAATCTGGTACCCATGGTGCGATATAGAAGAAGTCAATGTGCTTCTCATATAAATATCAACATTGAAGTTGCCATGTATATAGCAGAAATCCATAGTCTCGGCTGTATAAAATGGACTGAACTCTGATAATATATCACGTGTCATCTGTGAAGGCAATATAGTGAATAAACCAGATCCAAGACTCATGCACTAGTACCACATGGAGTCAGTAAGATATCATACTATTCCTGGATCCCGCCGAACAATTTATCCCTATTTGGAATAATTGCATGGACAGCTCCGGATTAATTAAATCCGGGGACCCCTTCTATGCCTCTACGTGGAATAACATGGCTGCAATAGGTTGAACCCAGTTGAGTGATCTCCACTAATAATGTAGGCAGCTCTGGATTGCTATGCCCAGGGTTTCCAACTGCGTCTCAATATGCAGGGACATGTTAGTAACATGTATGTTTACCTGACTATCGCCCCTCTCGAACCCGGCCTATGAGGTGACTCCGGATCTTCGATATCCGGGGGTTCCTTCCACATTTCGGTATGCCAGATAACTCATAATACCGTGCTGCCTCAGCCCATTTATACAGGGCCACACTAAATAGATATGTAGAACAATGTCATAATAACTCGGCCAATGAAAACCACATTTAATCAACTATAAAACAACATTTTGAACAGCATCTTATATTAATTAAAAGCCAAGTTCATAGTAGGAATTTTCTGGTCATTAGTTACTTTATTCAACCCCAGTGATTATTATAACACTTTTTGAAATTAAAGCATTTATGAACCAAATTATATATAAATATTTATATATATAAATTTCTGGGCAGCAAGGAAAATTTGCAAGCCAATACATATATCAAACTTTATACAGCAAACACCCTAAATATCCATCTCATAATAAGACTAGTTTGGGGCAGCAAACCCCTCAATTCTAATTCAGTCTAATGCGAACATGCTGGATAGTAAAATTCATTGTTATTAGAATTGAAATTTATAAAAATTATGGCAGAATTTATAGCATGTAGCACAAGGTTAAACAATGATATCAACAGAAAATTAAGAATCATGGTAGTATCACAAGATCAAATACCAAAAATCTAAGGATCCTAGGGTATAATCTCATTATTTACCTAGTAACTTGTAAGTTAACATGGCAGAATTTTGGAATGCCTAGATTTAAAGAGGATTTCATAACAAGATATCAACACTAACCCCAAACGTAAAAGATTTCCCGTTTTGAAGTGAATAGAACACTAAACACACACATTTACTCGCAAATGCACCCGTATTCACCAAGAAATTATCATACACTTGCATAACAAAGGGTTTTTAAAACAAAAATCACAAAAACCCTAACCGTAAAAGTGAAAATGTGAAACCCCTTACCTATAAATGAATTCCTCACTCTTCCTTTTCCTTCTCTTTTTACCTCTCCTGCCTCCTCTTTCTTCTCTTCCCGCCGGTAGCTCCACAAACAAGGGAAAAGAATTTCAGGTTCCCATTTTATGTTATTTGTTTTTTTGTTTTTTCTGTGGCTTTTGGCAAGGCTGGGTTGGGGGTTTTATCAACGAGTTCTCAGCCCCCCCTTTCATTCTTTCTATTTCTCTCGGTTTTTTTGGCAATTTTCCATTATTGCGGTTTTGAGGTGTTTGCTAGGTTGGGGTTTTGGTTGACCTGAAACTCCTCCCTTCTTTCTTTTTAATTTTGTTTTCCCAAAATACCCCATGTTGGGGTGGGATATTACATTCTACCCCCCTTAAAAATAAATTTTCGCGAAATTTGGAGTATCTTAAGTGAACAATTCAAGGTATCTCTGCTAGATCTCATCCTCGTGTTCCCAGGTTGATCTTCTCGTTTGGGGTGCTATTACAAAACCTTCACCCTCAAGGTATGTGCCTTCCTATCTACAATCCGAATAGGTCTTTCCTTATAAGTCAAGTCTTTATTCAGTTGGATGGACTCGTAATCCACAACATGAGATGAGTTTCGAATATACTTATTCAACATAGATACATCAAACACATTGTTCACTCTAGAGAACCTAGGTGATAAGGCTAATATGTAGGCAACCTTCCCAACACATTCCAGAATCTCAGAAGGTCCATTATATCTCAGATTTAACTTGTTT
This sequence comes from Platanus orientalis, assembly GCA_025762735.1. Taxonomy (NCBI): domain Eukaryota; kingdom Viridiplantae; phylum Streptophyta; class Magnoliopsida; order Proteales; family Platanaceae; genus Platanus; species Platanus orientalis. Next base: position 8,746 of record JAOXJP010061103.1, on the reverse strand, counting down.
CGCCTTTCAAAACAAGTAACAACTTTGGTGGGGGAAACTTTCAAGAACAAACTCTAGCATTCTCCGTCTCTTGTTTGCATAACTTTTTTTATGACTTTGGGTAGTTTGAAGTCTTATGATCAAGTCAACCTTCTCTACAGTCATTTGTACCATCTCGGATCCTAATAATCTCCTCTCATCTACCACGTACCAACAGATATGGGACCGATAGTTTCCTCATAAAAGAGCCATCTCAATAATTGCTTGGTAGCTATTGTTGTAGGCACACTCTAATCAAAGGCAAGTGCTCATCCCAACAACCCTGAAAATTTAGCGCACATGCACACAACATATCCTCCAGTCTTTGGTTAGTCCTCTCTGTCTGTCCATCAGTCTGTGGATGGAAAGCAGCACTAAACTCTAATTTGGTACCCATAGCCTCCTATAATCTGCTCTAAAATTGTGTTGTGAATCTCGAGTCCCTTTCTAATTCAATGCTCACTGGAGCTACATGCAATTTAACTATCTCCTTGATATAGAGTTTAGCCAAATCATCCATAGAAATAGTAAGATTGAATAGCCAGGAAATGTGCTGATTTGGTAAGTCGGTAAAAAATCACCCATATTGCATCTTTGCTGCTTTTAGATTGAGGCAAATCCATAATAAAATCCATAGTAGTGTGTTCTCACTTCCACTCCGGAGTTAGGAATGGGAAGTGGATGTAATAGTCCAGTTGGGTTTAAATGTTTCACCTTAATTCTTTCGCAAACTATGCAACTAAGAACATACGGTGCAATCTCATGCTTCATATTATTCCACCAGTATCTAGTCTTCAAGCTTCTCTACATTTTAGTACTGCCAAGATGTATAGTATACCGGGATTTATGTGCCTCATCCAAGATCTCCTTTAAGTTAGGATCATTAGGAATGCATAAGCTATCTTTGAAGTACAAGTCATCATTTGCCTACATCTGGAAATAGGGCTTTAAGCCTTTGGCAACCTCCTAAAAAATCTTTACTAATTTGGAATCATTCTTTGTTATGCAAGTGTATCAGAGGAGGATCGAGTTGGATTTATTGGAAGAGGGTTGTGACCTTTCCAGTGTTGAAGCTTCTTGATGGGATGAACTTCAAGCACATTTTTGGTAATGAGAGATCTATGCTTGAGAGAACTTTTTCGGAAGAGGTGTGGAAGGTTGTATCTAGTATGAAAGGGGATAAGGTGCTAGGCCTTGATGGTTTCTCTGTATCTTTCTTCCATAAATGTTGGGACATTGTTAAAGGGGATTTGATGAAGGTTTTTGATGAATTTTATTATTCAGAAGAGTTCTACGAGCACTTAAATGATACTCTTATTGCTTTGATCCTTAAAAAATTGAATGCAAAGGATTTGAAGAATTATCACCCTATTAGTCTTTTTAGTAGTCTTTATAAGATCATTTTTAAAACCTTGACCTCTTGTCTTAAGCCGGTCATAAAGGGCATTATTGAGCTATCCCAAAATGCTTTTGTTGAGGGAAAACAAATCTTTGATAGTGTATTAATTGCAAATGAGTGTATTGAAGATAGGTGGCCTTCTGGTTGTAATGGTATGCTTTGTAAGCTCAATTTGGAGAAGGCCTATGACCATATTAATTGGGATTTCCATGATTATATCCTCAAGAGCTTGGGGATTGTGTTAAGTGGAGAAGTTGGACTTTTTTTTGTGTTAGATCGGTTAACTTCTCGGTCTTGGTCAACGGGTGCCCTGTGGATTTGTTTAGAAGTTTGAGGGGCTTAAGACAAGGTGATTCCTTTCTCCCCTCTTGTTTATCACGGTTTTCAATGTTCTGAGTAAGATGATTAGTAAGGCTAGAGTGGGCTATATTCTAGGGTTTGTGATTGGTAGTGAGACTAACCGGATTTCCCATCTGCAATTTGCTAATACCATGATCTTTTGTGAGGTAGACATGACACAATTGTGTTTCGTAAGATGCATTATGTATTGCTTTGAGGTTGTTTCGGGGCTTAAGATTAACCTGGCTAAAAGTGAGTTGTTTTAGATTGGAGATATTCCTAATATTGAGATTTTGGGCTGTAAATTTGGTAGACTGCATACTCCCTATCTTGGGATGCCGTTGGGAGCATCTTTTAGGTCTAAGATGGTGTGGGAGCTGGTGATTGAAAGAATTGTCGTGTGGTTAGACTCTTGGCAAGCATCTCTATTACCTAAGGGTGACAGATTGACCCTCTTGAAATCTACCCTTGCATCCATTCCCAACTATTATCTTTCCTTGCTCACCATCCTAGCGTTAGTGGCTTGGAACTTTTTATAGAATGATTCGGATGAAAAGCACTGTTACCATCTTGTTGATTGGAAGTCTATTTGTAGGCTGATTAGTTGCGTTGGTCTTAGGTTAAGAGCGATTATAGGCCATAATAGGGGTTTTCTTGCCAAATGGTTGTATAGATTCGGTGTTGAGAAAGAGAGCTTATGGTGGCGGGTTGTGGTGACTAGGTTTGGTGTGAAGTCGGATGGGGAAAGTAAAGAGGTGTGGGTTAGACATGGTTGTGGGATTTGAAAATCCATTCAAAAGGGTTCAAACTGTCTTCTAGGATTTTATTCATTTAAGGTAGGTTTGGGGAGAGATTAGATTTTGGGAGGATAGATGGGTGGGGGAGATACCTCTTAGGGAGATATTTTAGGATCCTATATTCTCTAGTTGTTGATCCTAAGGTGTCGGTTGTAGATTTGTTTGATATGTTAGGTAATATCTGGGTGTTTAGACTTCTTAGGAATTTGAATGATTGAGAGATGGGTGATTTGTGTAGGTTGTTGGGTCTTCTTGATGGGATGAAGCTGGACCCCATTCTGGAGGATGGTTAGGGGTGGATCATCTCAAAGAAAGGCAAATTTACTTCTAAATCGTTATATCTTGAGTTGGTTGGTAATAACTTTGTTTTTCCCCCGTAAAGACATTTGGATCCAGGTATCCCCTCAAAAGTTGCGTTTTCATTTGGAATGCATTTCTGAATAAAATTCTCATCTTTGATCATTTGAAAAGGAGATGGTGAAATTTGGCTAATATATATGTGCTTTGTCTGTAGTTTGAGGAGTCAATGGATCACATTTTTATTCATTGTGCTTTATCAAGTATGGTTTGGGGCATCTTCCTCTCTCATCTTCACATCTCTTAGTTCTTGCCTTCTCACTTTGATGAGTTGATTACTAGTTGGTGGATCAATGATTTGGAGGTTTTACCATCAATCATTTGGTTGTTTCTCCCAGGGACTATTTGTTGGGGTCTTTGTAAGGAAATGAACTATAGGATCTTTGAGGATAAGATGAGGAGCCATGATGGGCTCTGTCTTTACATTTGTAGGATGCTATTCGATTGGATTTCTATCAGGGCTGATTTTGTAGAAGTTGAGTGGTTTATTTTGAGGTGTGAGGAGATGTAGTGATTGCTCAATTGTTTTGTTTTTCCTTTTCTTTTGCTTTGTTTGTTTCCCTCACTTGGTGATGGTTCTTTTTTGTTTATTGTTTTGTCCTTTAATACCTTTTTCAATAGAGTTTTGCTCGTTTATCTCTAAAAAAAGGATAAGAAAACCTCAAAAAATATCTTTTGTATAAAATTAGGTTGAATAATTAAATTAGCTATATTGGCCTTAGTAGCATGGTTCGAAAAATTGGTTGATCCAACCTTGGATCAGCCGATCCAGATCCCGAATCCTGGGTTGGATCGGCCTTAGCAACGGATCAGTCATGGATCGGGTTAGATCACAAATTAGCCTCTAGATCGGTAAAGGTGGATCAACATCGAATTGGGCTATCCGGGCCAGATTTTCATTTTTTGTCTTTTAACTTTGGATCAGCTGATCCTTGAAAGGATCGGCCAATCCAGACATTGATTGGATCGAGATCGGCTTTGTCCAATCCCGATATTTTGATCCATGCTTAGTAGTAGTCTCATCAACTTGTAATTCAACCTCCGTGTTCTAATTATTGTTCCAATCACTAACTGACTCAAGAAGTTGCCTCTTTCTCACCATCAATCTAGCCATTAAGCTACTAAATTTGTGACTCAATACATTAGCAACAACGTTAGCTTTTCCCAGGTGACAGTGAATGGTGAAATCATAATCTTTGAGGAACTCCATCCATCTTCTCTGCTTCATGTTCAAGTCTTTTTTAGAGAAGAAATACTTAAGGCTCTTGTGATCTATGTATATCTCAAACTTCTCCCCATACAGGTAATGCCTCCAAATTTTCAATGCAAAGACAATAGCTATCAACTCCAAGTCATGAGTTGGGTAATTCTACTCATGCCTCTTCAATTGTCTAGAAACATAAGCCACCACTCTACTGTGCTACGTTAAGACGCAATCCAAACCGCTATAACAAGATTCATTATAGATAACAAAACCCCCAGTACCTAAGTACTGGTGCTAAAGTTAAACGAGTCTTTAGTTCTTGAAAACTGCCCTTACACTTGTCATCCCATTCAAACTTGATATTCTTGAGTGTAAGTCAGGTTAATGGGACTACCAAAGTAGAGAATCCCTCAACGAATCTCCTATAATAACCTGCTAGACCCAAAAAGCTTTCAATCTCAATTATATTCTTCTGTTTTTCCTATTTCGTCATAGCTTCAACTTTCGCGGGGCCAATAGATATACCGTTTTATGATACAATATTCTAAAGGAAAGCCACTTGTTGTAGCCAAAATTCACATTTACTGAACTTGGCATACAACTGGTTCTCTCTTAATAACTGCAAGGCTATTCTCAAATATCTCTCATGCTCATCAGGAGATGGAGAATAAATCAATATATCATCTATAAAGACAATTACAAATTGGTCCAAATACGGCTTGAAAAATCTGCTCATAAGATGCATGAAAGTGGCAGGAGCATTAGTCAGTCCAAAAGGCATGACTTTATACTCATAGTGACTATATTTGGTCTTAAATGCTGTCTTGGGAATGTCCTTATCCCTAATCCTCAACTGATGGTATTTAGACCTTAAATCAATCTTTGAAAACCATTATGCTCCCTTCAACTGATCAAGCAAATCATCAATCTTAGGTAGAGGATTGCTCCCTTTAACTGATTAAGCAAATCATTAATCTTAGGCAGAGGATATCTATTTTTCACTGTAACTTTGTTCAACTCATGGTAGTTGACACACATCCGGAGTGAACCATCCTTCTTTACAAACAACACTGGTGTTCCCCAATGAGACACACTGGGCCTGATTAACCCTTTTTTCTAGTAGTTCTTGCATTTGTTCTTTCAACTCTTTAAGCTTGGCTGGTGCTAATCTATTAAGTGCTTCGGAAATAGGTGCAGTCCTATGCATAAGTTCTATTTGAAAGTCTATCTCATGGCGAGGTGGTAATCCAAGCAACTCTTTAGGAAACACATCGGGGCACTCTCACTATAGGAATACTATCAAGTGTCCTCCCATCATCTACAACCATTGTAACATGGGCAAAAAATCTGTCACATCCCCTCCTTAGAAGGTGACGAGCACTAGATGCAGAGATAATTAATTAAGGAGAAGGATTTTGAGTATCATTGAACTGAAAATGGCTCATTCATGGAATATTGAAATAAACCACCTTATCGTGACAATCAAGACTGACATGGTATTTGACCAACCAATCCATGCCAAGTACAACATCAAAGTCTACAATTGGCAAAAGGATCAAATTCGCCTACAACTCATGCTCTTCTACCCAAACAACATAAGAGTTACACACTAACTCTGTTATAATAGAATCCCTTATTAGAGAGGAAACATATAATATGTACTCTAAAGATCGAGGCTCTAATCCAATCAATGATGTAAATTCCACGGATATAAAAGAATGTGTAGAACCAAAATCTAAAGTACTCTACCAAGAAATTGAATGACATATAATGTACCCACCACATATAATGACAAACTATCAAGTGTCCTCCCATCAATGTCTGTTTGTGCATGCAGCTCATTAGGTCTCCAACCTTACCGCGCCTTGTCACTAGCTAAATTAGTCCTAAGTCATCTCACTATCGAAGCATCAATAACCTTATGAATAGGTGCTTGGGCTCTCCCCCTCATATTCTCTATCAAAATATAATGAAATACACCGAATTTTACACTTTTATTTTATTTTTCTTCGGTAAGTTTCCATTATCGTGATTTTGAGGTTTCCGCTGTGTTTGTCAAATGAAACTCCTTTTTTTTTCTATTTTTTTCTCAAACAAATTGTTTTCCCAAAATACCCTCTGTTGGGGTGGGATATTATAGGGGTGTTGGCCACAGAATGTGGAGCTCAATGGATTAATTTCCAAGGTAGGAAAGATCGGAGGACCTATGAGCTTAAGCAAGTGACAAGCTCTATTGGTGTTTGTCAGTGAATTTTTGCGTTGACAATTTACAGAGTTTGGGTGAAATTGAGAAGCCAATTGGTTTAATGATACGAGTACAATGTTAGCATGTGACAATACTAGGCAGATTGTGTGTCAAGACATCAAAATGGGAAGTCCTTGGAGGAGGGAAGGCACAATGGACAATACAAGGGCGATTTCGAGCAACAGGTAAAAATTGTTGGCCACTAACATTGGGAATCGAGGGATGCAACTTGGTTGGATAAGGGAATGCTACAGGTATAGGACTGTTGAAAAGCTTGCGTGTCAACATCAAGTGCAGGTTGGTGTGGGCGAACCAACAACAGATAAGCTCACTGGGAATAACGTTAAGTCCCAAGGAAAGGAACCATGCCACAATGGACCGCGTTTGACTTGGAAGCCACACCTTGAGAGGTGCATGGATTAGAACTCTTGGATGAGAGATCCGTCACTTGACGAATGCAGTCATAGCTTGGTTTACGAGAATCCATACATTTGGGTGTAGAATGTGCGGACCTGTCGGTAGATCGTGCTTCATGGGAAAGGTGAGTTGGACTGATTTCAAGGGTAAGCGGTGCTCTTAGTTTGGGTTTGTTCACTGGTCGAGCCAAGTTCAAGAGACATGAGTGGTATAATGAACTGTGTGTCATGCGACATGCTCCTAGCCCGAATGAGCTTAAAATGCAACTGCACTCCTTGACAATGGTTATGGATGGTTCGAGGCTTCATGGAGGGGTTGCTTGGGGTTCCCTCGAGGGTTGGGTTTTCTTTAGGACTGTGCATTGGCCTAAGGTTAGTACCTGTGTATGCACTAGCACACATTGTGCAACAAGGGTGGCATAGTGTAGACTAAGTAGGCTATCCTGTGGCCTGTGTTCTCGGGTGTGCTTTGTGCTAGCACTTGGCATGAGCTTTGCCTTGCACAGGAGGATTACTTCAGTGGTCAAGTAAGATGAGGGGCAACATTTTGCAAGGAATACCATGGTGTATTCATTAGGTGTCATGGGCATTGATGGGCTTAATGTCTCAGGCGGTGGCTCGAGGAAGTGTTGGTCATGTTGGGCCTTTGGTGCTACATGGCGGGACAACTAAGAGCTCTCTAGTTGTTTGAGGTGTGCTTCGATAACACGGTGTGTGTGCCGAGGTGTTTGACTAGTTGTGCACTTGACTTAGGTTAGCAATGATGACACAAGAAACCCTACAAGCGAGACAAGCGTCATGGCAATGTAATGAAAGAACTTGTGGGCTGGTCAAGTGGAACATGATGCATTAGTGCTATTGTTGAGCAGTATCCTTGTTAGTGCATATTGGGCATATTGGTGGGTCAAAGAAGGATGCAAATGGTGTTAAGGTTGGCCTTGGTAATGCAACACACAATAATTGATGTCAAAATTGATGCAACATAATGGAGCTGATACCAAAGTTGATGTAAAATGATAGTCGGAAATCTCAATAGAATCCAAGATATGTAGCGAAAACAAGAATAAGGTTAAAGAACCAAGAATTGAACTTTAATCATACTTTAAGTAATTAAGATTTAATGAAAATAGAAGAAGAAACTTGATTAGAGGGGTTTAGAAGAATTGAAACTAGAAAAGATGGAGAGAAGAGGAAAAAGAAACTTAAAAGGGCAATTCCGTAATTTCATGGTCGAAACATGAAATTACCAAAATACCCCTGGTCATGCATAAGAAAATTCTGAAATTTGATGGGGTGATTTTGACTTATATGAGGAGGATGTATACCTAATTTCATGTTATTCCGAAATTTCTAGTTATATGAAATTATATAAAAACTTAGGTTGCACACAATTCAAGAAACCAGAAAAATAGAGAATAGTAAAGAACAAGAGAGAAAAAGAAAGAAGAAAAGAAAGAAAACAAAATAGACAAGAAAAAAAAAAAAGAGCAAGAAAGATAGAAAAGAAAAGATAAATACCTTTGGAGTAATCCCTACCCCATGATCGAAGTAATCCCTCCAAGGATTTCAAGTCAAGGCACAAGATTTGAAGAAGAAGGAGAAGCACCAATTGTATAAGCAAAACCATCCAAAAACTTTTATTAAGTTCCATCATACCAATGCAAAAACATGTAGCCTTGTATATAGGCTTACCAACTCAAGAAAATAGCAAGAAATAGGGGTGGGCATGGGCTGGGCTCAGACCGGGCCATGGTAGGCCCAAGCCCAGCCCTATAATTATAGTTGGGGCTCAGGTTGGGGCTTCGGCCCGTAAATTTTTAATAAACTTAGGCCCGAGCCCGATCCTAATTTATTGATTGGGCCTTGGGCCGGCCCATGAATTAAAAAAAAAAAAAATGTTGAGATATAGGTTTAAACTCTAAACCTATCATGTAATAACTAATGCTTTAACTAATAGCCTGTTTGGCAGCC
>JAOXJP010061092.1:0-15667 GCA_025762735.1 Platanus orientalis | reverse complement strand
ATTTCTAGGAACTTGCATATCAATGATCGCCTTCACCTTTTTGGGGTTGGCCTCTATCCCCCTCTGAGACACCATGAATCTGAGGAACTTTCTGGCCGAGACCCCAAAAGCACACTTACCGGGGTTGAGCTTCATGTTATTTCTCCTTAAGGTCTGGAAGGTCTCGTCTAAGTCCGATAGGTGTTGTTCAGCTTGGAGGCTTTGCACCAACATGTCGTCTACATACACCTCGATGTTCCTCCTGATCTGGTCCTTAAACATCTCGTTGACAAGTCTCTGGTAAGTGGCTTCAGCGTTCTTCAATCCGAAGGGCATCACCTGATAATAGTAGAGCCCCTGATCAGTGATGAAGGCGATCTTTTCTTGGTTGGGCCCATACATTTTAATCTGGTTATACCCAGAGAAGGCATCCATGAAGCTAAAGGTTTGATGTCCTGTCGTCGAGTCCACCAGTGTGTCAATTCTCGGGAGCGGGAAGCTGTCTTTTGGACATGCCTTATTCAAGTCGGTGAAGTCGATGCACATCCGCCATTTCCCGCTTGGCTTTCGTACCATCACCACATTGGCTAGCCAATTGGGATAGTAAACTTTTCTCACAAAACTGGCTGCCAATAATTTTTCTACCTCTTCTGTGATCGCCTGATTACGCTCTAGGGAAAAGTTTCTCTTTTTTTGTTTGATGGGCCTCGAGGCCGGGTTCACGTTTAGTTTGTGTAAGGCCACCCGGGGGTCTATCCCTGGCATCTCCTCGTGTGTCCAGGTGAATACATCCCGGTTTTTGATAAGAAATTCCCTCAGCTGGGTTATATATTCTTTTGGCAGGTCTGCCCCTACCTGGGTAGTTCTGGCTGGTACGTCAGTGTCGAGAATGATGTTTTCCAGCTCTCCCTCGAGTTCTATCGCCACTCAGGCCCTCTTACCCCGGACCTCTAGGCCTTTGATCAACATGTTTCCTTAGAGCTCGACGGTTCACTTTTGAGCGACGCCATATAGCACTCCCTGGCTACCACTTGGTCACCTCTGACTTCCCCGATCCCTTTCTCCATCGAGAAGCACATTAACAGATAGTACGTTGATGTGATTGCTTTGAGCCGGTTTAATGCGGGCCTCCCGAGTATAGCGTTATAGGCCAAAGGGCAATCAATAACTAGAAAATCTATGGCCCGGGTCGCCTGACATTCTCCTGTGCCGGCTGTGATGGGCAAATAGATTGTCCCTAATGGGAGGAACCGGTCACCAATAAATCCCACCAATGGTGTCTGGATTGGCTTGAGCTTGTCTCGATCAATTCCCATCTGATCGAAGGCGGGTAGATAAAGGATATCAGCTGAGCTTCCATTATCGATGAGGATGCGACGCGTGAGGTAATTCGAAACAACCAAGGTCACCACCAAAGGGTCATCATGAGGTTGGCTTACCCCCCGGGCATCTTCCGTCGAAAAAGTGATGGGCGAGCATCCCGATTTGTGTTGCTTCTTAGGCCTTTCTGTCGCCATAAGTTACAGATCCCTTTCTGCATGGATCTGCCTCGAATACGACTTTCTAGCTGAGTTGGATTCACCTCCTCCTGCGAAACCTCCGGATATCACCCTTATCTCCCCTATAGGTCCACCGAGCCTTCTTTCCTCTCGAGTTGGGGGGCCTTGATGAGTGCTCTCCTGTTGGGATTTCTGTTGTCCAACGACGAACCTCTACAAACGGCCTCTTTGAATCAAGGCCTCGATCTGCTCCTTTAGGTCGAAGCAGTCATTGGTGTCGTGCCTGTGATCTCGATGGAATCGGCAGTACTTGTTACGGCTCCTCTTTTTAGGCGGGGCACGAATTTTTTTGGGCCATTTAATGCTTGGGTCATCTCTAATGTGCATAAACACCTATTCCACCGGTGCATTGAGAGTTGTGTAGTTGTGGAACTTACTGAGGGGAAGATGGGCTCGTGGCCTTGTCCCATGAATGATGCCCCCGTCACTAGCTCAGGCTCCTCTTTCCTCCCGGGATCCTTGCTATGGTTCCCTTTTCCTTCTGTCATGCTAGGGGTTAGACCCGACATCTCGTTCTCGCCTAGCACTGAGCGTATCTTCTGCGTTCATGTGCTGCTATGCTTTCACCATGAGGTTGGCCATCTAAGTTGGGGGGTTCTTGGACAGAGAGAACAAGAGTTTGGAAGGTGCTAGACCTGCCATTAGGGCTGCCACGTTCATCCTTTCATCCTTGTCATCAACTTGCAGGGCCTCTTTATTGAACCGTGTCATGTAATCCCTCAACGACTTCCCCTATTCTGTTTGATGTTCAGGAGGTGGGTTGCGGGCTTAAGAAGTCGTTGGCCGCTGATAAAGTAGCCAACAAATTACCGACTTAACTCTGTGAAGTTAGAGTCGCTTTCGGGTTTCAGTCGGCCAAATCAGACTTTGGCGGGTCCCTTAATTGTTGTCAGAAATGCCCGGCACATTTTCTCATCAAGGGCCGCCTGGAGGCTCTTATATGTCTTGTAGGCCTCCAGGTGGTCTAGCGAGTCCTTACTTTCGTCAAACATCTCCATCTGCGGTGGCTTGAACTTGTCGGGGAGTGGTAGGGCCATCACCCCCATGGTGAACGGGTGATCCGCCCTCTGGATAAGCTTGTCGACAGTGGCTGGGGATTTTCCTTTCAACGCCTGCCTCATTGACGTCATTTCTTTCCTCACATCCTCCATTTTCTCTTCCCAGGATCCCAAGATACCGGCTTCCTCTCCCTAGCGGCTTTCTCGGAATCAAGACGCCGAGGCGCTCTCCTCCTCGTGTAAGACTCGGTCATGGCCCTGGCTTGGGGGGACGTGAGACCCCGGCCGCTCCATATCTCTACCTCCCGACATCTCCCTCCGACTTCTTAACTCCAATATGATTTCTCTGTTCTGCTCCATCAGCAACTGTACATCCGTTGTGAGCCCCTGGATCTTCCCCTCGAGCACGTTGACCCTCGGGGTTCCGGGGCGTGCTCCGTCGAAAATAGAGGCTTCTAGTCCGTTAACTCCATTGGTATGGTCTTGCTCAGCCGCCATAGACCTGGTGTTAACCATATGGACCTTTAATACTACCTGAAGCCAATCGTTCCCACAGACAGCACCAACTGATGGTGCACCAAGAAATAGCCCCTCATGCACCCACCAGATGGTCCACACTTAGCCCAGGTCCTTGGTTTAGATGTTCCTACACACACTAGGAAACATAAGGTTAGGGAGCTAAGGCTGGTGATATGCCGGCTTTTAGCTCTCCAACAGTTAAGTCAAGGAGATCAAGGGGACTGTAAATGGAGCTTACTGTTAGGATTTTTTTTAAATCTTGTACCTGAACAAAGAGTTGGAGCCCCTATTTATAGACTCGGACCAAGTGCATACGTGGTGAAGACCACGTGCCATTTTCTGCCTTCGCCCTTGCACGTCGCTACCCCTATACTCTTGCACGTTGCTACCCGCCATGCTTCTGCTTGTAACTACCCCCATACTTCTACACGCTGCTACCCCCCATGCTTCTGTACGTTGCTACCACCCATGCTCTTGTACGTCGCTACCTACCATGCTCCTACTCGCAACTACCCCCATATTTCTGTACGTCACTGCCCCCCATGTTCTCTGGCACGTTTTCCCTCTGGCGTACCTCAAAACCGTTAGGTCTGTTGACACATATGTCGCAGGGATTAAGTGGTTCGTACAATGACTTTTGGATCAGCTCCCGGGTGTCGCTTTGTCCGTCGGGACCTTGTCAGGGATCGAGATCCTCCTGGGGCTTTGGGTAGTTTTTTGGATGTCGAGTATCACGGGTGTAGGTCAGGATCACAATTGCTTGAGTAGACGTGGGACGGTTCAGGTCAGGGTTCGAGATGTCGGCTCCTGACATTTGAGGGCCCGAGATCTCGAATCTTTTTGGCCCACCGGGTCTCGTCTTATGGGTCGAGGTTTTCCTGGGCTGTGTCTTCTCCCTTATCATTTACTTTTCTTCTTTTTAATTAATAAAGAAATAAGAAGATATGCAAATTGATAGGTTGCGTCAGTCGTGGCTGGTTCGAACTTAACTTACTTTGAGTGCGGTTGAATTTTAGGTCTAAGTTTTAGCGTCAACTTAAAAAATTTGACGGGAAAATATCCTTTTTAGGGGCTGGGATTATGTGCAAATGAATTTCATGAGAACTGTGAAAATGGTGCCAGAGGGGCTTTACACTTTTTGGGGGGTGCTTATCACTTTTCGGCACTGACGTGTCTACACCCCAGTGCTGTTTTCACGGTTCTCATGAAATTCATTCTCACCCTAATTTTTTCCGCTTTTTAGTGTCAAATTTTAAGTTGCTGTGAAAAGGTTACCAATAAAAGGTCATTTTCTTGTTGTGCGCGCCTACCCTGTATCTTTCAAATTTTCATTTCTTTATTCTCTCGTCTCCCCCTCAATTCTCTTTATCCCTCTCTGTTTTTCTATTCACAAAGTTACTGGGTTCGTGGAAAAAGCAACAAAGGTTAAAGTAATAATAGTAAGCCATGCGTTGCTTCAATAGCAGCAGTTGTACCATCCCAACATACTCACCACTTGATTGCCATTTCCGATTAGGTTTGTGACGACTCACTTCTTAAATACTCTTAACGTTCTATATTTTTTGTCTTTTTCTTTTTCTTTTCTTTTTTAAATAATGTGTGGTGGATTCTTTTCTCTATAAAAGAAAATAGGGCTATGCTATTATTCTTATTTTTTGTCTTTCGTTCGGTCTTAAATTTTGAAATTAAAAATTTAGATTTCATCGGTTGTTTGGAGGAAGATCAGTTTGGTGTTTTTCTGTTAATACTATCTAATAAATAGTTTTTTCCCTTCTGTATTTTTCGCTCTCTTTAATGTTTAGCTTTTTGTTGGATTTTAGAAATTGTTTTTTTTCTGGTAGTTTAATTGATTATCCATTTCCATACATGGTTTTGAAACAATTTGGAAAAATATATATTTATGGGTTTGTCTATTTCTTTTCTTTTTTTAAGATCCTCTGGTTTATTTTTTTTTCCTTTTCTAAATTTGTATTTTGTATATTTGCATTTTATTTTGTGTCTTTGGTTTTGATTATCTCTCTTTTATATTTCTATGTTATTCAGGTTTTGCATTTAAACTGTCTTTGTGTGTGTGTGTGCGCGCATGTCTTAAGGATTTTGACTCTTTAATAGACGCACCTTTATTTGTTTATATTTCATTTCAGGGTAAATGCCATGATCCAGGTAGAAAGATAGTATTTTTGTTCTGATTTGTTCTTTCTCTGTGGTGAGATGTTGTTTATTTACTTTATGTTGCCATCATCAGAAAATAGATGAGAGTAACTTAAGACAAAAATGGGTACTTGGCTAGTATTTTATTTTTGTAGGATTCTGATCACTTGAGTCTTTTTCTTTCTTCAAATTTGATATTAAAAGTGATCAAGAGATATTTACAAAAGAACTACAAATAATTATAAAAAAAAAAAACCAGTTGGGCTTATTTGGAATCCATAGGCTACCGTTGACAAAAAAATAAAAAACAAGATTATAAGCAAATCCGGGAATCTAATTACACCTCCTTGCATTCCTTTTTTTTTTTTTTTTCCCCCACTTTTTGGGTTATTATGAGAACATCCATGCCAATAGTCTTCTTAACGCCTGTTATTTATTTAGTTTGTGATTGGGAGATCAAATGATGGATCCAATTTGTCCATGAGCATCCGGATATTTGACAAGGCAACGGAAAAATGATGAGTTATAGGTTGTGCATTGTTACATTTCCGTTTGTTACAAAGATGGGATCACTGATGACTGATTCATGTTGGAATCCAAAATATTCTTTTATATTTTTATATTTTTTGTCCAATTCTAACATTTCTTAATCAAGCCTTTCTTCAAATTTAATTAAAGTTATTCTTTATAATGATTCAATTTCACTCTCCCTAATTAAGCTTCTTATTAAAAACAGGTATGTGAAGAGACACCCAATGTTTCTATTGCCTAACATTTCCCTAAAACTATTTCTATTCCTCTTTCTCTCTAATGCCTCATAATAATTTCTTTGTCATTGTCTATTTTTGTGCTAAATGGTTTCTTATTTTTTTATTTTTAATTAAAGAGAAGTGTCATGTTAACAACTCCTACATTTTTTTATTGAATTTTGAAGAAAGCTCAACTCTTACACATACAAACTACTTCTCACATGTACCCTCTTCCTGCCCTCTTCCTGCTATGTGGATGCCCCTAAAATTTCTCCACTATCCTTAATAATTTCTCTAAAATCTCTCCTAACATCTTATTAAACACACTCTCAAAAAATCTCCTAATTTAAACTCTCTCTCTCTCTCTCTCTCTCTCTCTCTCTCTCTCATCCCCTAATTGTTCTCTCTCCCCCCTATGCTTTCTCTTCATTTCCTAATTAATTCCATTAAAAAATTCTTAATTTATATTTTCTTTAATTTTGATTCCCCTCTCCATAAATAAGAATATTCTCTCCAATTTCATTAAAAATTTGTAGATAATCTCTCTCTAACTTACCATAACACACCCTCACCTACATTATTCCTTTTTCACATAAACCTCTCTCTCTCTCTCTCATATCCTACCAAAATGCATCCCTTAAATGTTTCCTATTCTTTTTACAAAAAAAAATCTTTACATGTTCTCTTTTATTTTTGTCAAAATTACAAGGTCTTATACATTCTCTCTCATAATTCATCTCACGCACCTGTTTCTCTTCAATACATTTATTTTCTTTTTAAACGTATTCACTATCATTAAAAAAAAAGGTGTTTTATTTATTTTGGTATTCACTAATTTTATTATTATTATTGTTTCATTTTTAGTTTTAAGATGGCTTCCCAGTACGGATTCATTCACTAGTAAAAAAAGCTAACAAATGATGAATGAGAATGATGGAGTTCAAAATACAACGCCTCTTTATTATGTCATGGGGATTAATGATCTATTCAACTCCGTGTGGAGCTTAAATGTAGAGAACAGAAGAAAAATGACGATGTGTACGAATCAACGACGTTCAACTCTGTGGAGCCCAGGTGTGTGGAAAAATGAGAATGATTTCATTTTGCAACGTTTCTCCTTTACCTTTACTTGCATTGGCATACTTTGTTAGTTCTTACTCCAAGGATCATTTTTTTTACTTTTAGCTGCATTGGTTTTCTTGATTACCATCGTCTGGCATTTTTTGCAACTCCAAAGATCATTTCTTCTACTCCTATCCATTTTCATTTCTTGGTTATTTCAATACAGAGAGGGAGGATGGAGGAGGCGATTCTTTCTAGCGTCCTCAATGCAATACAATATTAGGTAACATAAACTCAGGCGTGGAACCAGGATTTTCATGCAGGAGGGGTAAGCCAAGGGATTATATGCGTTCCCTTAACCGGTGTCAATGGTACGCTCACAACTAGAGGACGATACATCACATCAAAACAGTAAAAAAGCATCCACCCAAAATATGTAAATCACTTTTTCAATATGACATGTCACTTGTTAGTTGCGATATACTGTTGACAACCATTAAGGGGCACACATAATCTGAGGACAAGGATTCTCCATGATTTTTAATCATCTCCGGTCTCAAATGGATAAATACCACTCCATTAGCAATATGTGCAAAACATGTAGCACATGTAGCCTTACAAAGGATGTTTGAGGTACATGAGTCAAAGGAAAATATTAGGGTAGATATACAATTAATAAGTATTTGTGTATTTATTAATCAAAATAGATGTTCTGTTGAAGACACCAGGTGACTTCATATGGAATAAAATGGGTAATGGTTGGATAAAATTTTAAATTTCCACCCAATTTTTTTCAAATAAAATCTGGACACAATCTGAACCGGAAATTTGTTCTCTTTACACCCTTTGTCAGACACAGTGTCACATCTGAGCATAAAGTCCTATTGGACTTAACGTGAATTTATCTTCTGATACGGTGGGGCAACTGATTTCAATCATGAGGTACTCTCCTCACACGTTAAGCGGGCAATTTATAAAATTTGCCAAACTTTAAGAACACTTTATCGACGATCCAAGCCGTGCTTCAAGATGCTGAGGAGCAACAAATAAAGAGCAAAGCAATTAGAGATTGGTTGGGAAAGCTTAAAGATGCAGCTTACGATGCAGATGATGTATCGGATGAGTTCTTAACTCAAGCTTTGCATCCGGAAGAGGAGACACGCAACTTCTTTTCACTTTCAAACCCTATTATTTTCCGCTTTAGGATGGGTTGTAAGATTAAGGAGGTCATGGAGAAATTAGATGCCATTGCTACAGAAAGATTTAAGTATCATTTGAGTGAGGGTTTTACACGCGAACCACATGTGGATGAAGAGAGACGACAGACTGATTCTTTCGTACTTGAATCTGAAGTTTATGGAAGGAAAGAAGATAAAGAGAAGGTCGTACAGTCGTTAATCAACATGGATAATCAAGAAGATGTTTCAGTCATTTGCATAGTTGGAATGGGGGGGTTAGGCAAGACAACACTTGACCAGTTGGCTTACAATGATCAAAGAGTAAAGATGAATTTTGAGCCAAAAATATGGGTCAGTGTGGGCGAAGATTTTATTGTTTTAAATCTCATTCTAGAAATTATAGAATCTATTACTAGTGACAAATGTGAGAATTTAGCCATGGATCATCTGCAGAGTTGTCTCCGGGAAGTGTTGAATGGGAGGCGATATTTGCTCATTCTAGATGATGTATGGAATGAGAATCATGATAAGTGGGACAAATTGGAAAGATAAGTTAAGAACTGGTGCTAGAGGAAGAAAAATTATAGTAACTACACGAAGTGCAAAAGTAGCATCTGTAATGGGTGCAATGAAGACATGTCATTTGAAGTGTTTATCAGATGATGACTGCTGATCTGTCTTTAGAAAACGGGCATTTAGGATTGAGACAAGAGGAGGTTCCAACCTTGGTAGAAATTGGAAAGGAGATTGTGAAGAAGTGTAGGGGCCTACCTCTTGCAGCAATGACTCTTGGAGCCATAATAAGCTTCACAACAGAAGAAAATGAGTGGTTGTCAGTTTTAAATAGTGAATTTTGGAATTTGAATGAAGAGGAAAATAGAATTTTTCCTGCCTTAATGTTAAGTTATTATCATCTCCCATCACATTTGAACCAAGGCTTTGCCTACTGTGCATTATTCCCTAAAGATTCTGAAATCAATAAAATGAAACTAATACAACTCTGGATGGCTGAAGGCTTTATTCATTTGCCCCAAGGAAGTAAAGAGCTTGAGGACATTGGTAATGAGTATTTCAATGACCTACTGTGGAGGTCTTTCTTTCAAGATGTACGAAAAGATGGGTATGGAAACATAATCAAGGGCAAGATGCATGATCTTGTCCAAGATTTAGCACAATCATGGGCAAGATGCATTGGGGATTGGACAACTGATCGAGTGGGCTTCAAACATTGCCAATATTTGTGGTCGGCCAAGAAAGTGGGCGTACCATAACAGAACTACAAGGCCTAAACCGCCGGGGTGAGTTAGTTATAAAAGAATTGGAGAATGTGAAAAATGCCAAGTGATGCCAAGAAGGCCAACCTAAAAGATAAGCGAAATCTATGTTCGTTGACATTATTATGGGGAGACATGAACTTGGGACAAATGGTGGACGATGTGCTTGAAGGTCTACAGCCACACCCAAATTTGAAAATGTTAGAAGTGGATGGGTATGGAGGTACCAAGGTTCCTAGTTGGATGAATAACTCAATGCTCTCAAATCTAGTTGAGATCTCCTCATACAATTGCAAAAACTGCCAACATCTACCTCCACTCGGGCAATTACGCTTCCTTAAAACTCTCTACCTGTACAAGTTAGAAATGGTGAGATGCCTTGGTAATGAATTTTATGGTGATGGCGTAGCAGTGGGATTTCCATCGTTAATTGTACTCGAATTAACTTGTATGTATAAATTGGAAGAATGGTTGGATTCCCCTGAAAGAAAAATATTCCCTTGCCTCACCAGATTGAGAATCTATTTGTGCCGCGAGTTGACAAGCATGCCATGCCTTTCATCTGTTAAAGATGTTGAACTAGGGCCAAGCAATGAAACGATATTAAGGTCAGCAGCCAAACTCACCTCAATTTCTTCTCTAAAAATTGATAATTTTCCAAATCTATTGTCTCTGCCAGAAGGCTTGCTAAAGAACAACACCCTTCTCCAGTCTCTTACAATTTGGAATTGTCCTAAGCTCCAAACTTTGCCAGAGGAATTACAAAATCTCACCTCCCTCAATTCTTTTGAAATTAGTGGATGTTCTAGTGTAACTAACGTCTGCACCTGAAGAAGGAATCCAACGGTTGACATCTCTCAGAAGTTTGAGTATTAGTAACTGTGCTAAGCTGTACGGATGACTGCAATATCTATCATCCCTTCAAACCTTAAAGATAAGTCATGATTATGAGGGTCTGATATCAAGTGCGACACCCCCCCTGATGGGACACTCAGGAGGGGGAATCTAAAACCTCCAAAAAGTGAATTGTATCAAGGGGCGTGGCGGATACGATTTCATCCCTGATTATGAGATGGAATACTTGTCAGAGGGTATCCAGCACCTCACCCACCTTAAATACCTTGAGATTGGACGGTGTCCTAAGTTTTTGGAGTCCTTGCCAGATTGGATTGGAAACCTCACGTCTCTACGCGAGCTGGTACTTAAAAATAATCCCAATCTAGGGCGATATTCTCTGTGACGCTCGGGAGCCGGAGCCGAGGCAGAGGGGAGAATCAATTCACTTTTCGGGGGGTGAAGTGACTACTCCAAAATGAATTGATTCCCCCCTCTGCCTCGGCCCTCGAGCGTCACAGAGGGGGCCGTGCAGAGGATATCAGGCCTCCTAATCTTAGGTGTCTACCAACCACATTGCAACGTCTCCTCGCACTTCAAATAAGTGAAATACAAACAATATAATGTGTTATTAGATGGAAACGGTTCCCATGCATTTCTTGGCTTTATATATAGTATACTTGTTGGGGGTACCTTATTATCAGTGTGTTTGAAAATATCAAACCGTTGCATAATGTGTGGTGTGATGGGATGTGGGTCCTCACTCAACTCTTTTCCTTACGCAAACTCATTTCGTTGAGAATTCCCCAACATCCAATTTACTCCAAGAATCTCCTGAATGGCGAAGGCATCCAAAAATGTATCTAAGATTTATGAGGACTTAACGGTTGGTTCACAAAGATAAATTGTTGTGGTGTGCTCGGTTGCAGGCTTAGAAATGGCTTGGTCGGTTAGACATGCTATTCAACTGAGGAGGTTAAAGTATGTAGACACAGTGATGCTGCTTGGTGGTTCATGATCTAATCCAGTGGTCTGCTGGGGCTCCCTACTCTGGAGGAGGTGGGAACCACACTAATTGGTGGGCAATTGCATAATAGTTCAGCTTTTAATGTTTTATTTATGATTTAACCATTTTAATTGCTTTTGAAAATAAAGAAAAACGGATAGAGTGACAGCTAAAGTGTGTTCAATTACTCTCTCTTAAGCTAAATAAGACACCTGTATTCTCAATACTTGATATTTAGTGAATGTTTGTGGACTTTTAGTCCCGTGGTTTTTTCAGGGTTTTCCATATAAAAAAAAGCCTTGGTGTGCCTTGCTTTACTGTTTTTTTTCTTTTCTTTTTTTTTTCATTTTAGCTTTGGTTATGTTATTTGCTTCTGCATATTTGATTTCATTATCTATTTTTGTATGTTTCTATTGATTTGCACACAGACAGCTCCAATTTTTATTAACATGGTTTGTCTAGACATTTCCAACATTGTTGATATTGTAATCTTAAAGTTTTCTAAAGTTGGGAGACATGGTGTCACAACCAGAATCCATATAAGTGATATTGGATTACACGTGTTGAACCCGTATCTCATACCTAAGAGATCCCATGTTCGGAGTGTGACACTTATTTTTGAATTTATATCACTTTGCATATAAATTGATTATTTCTCTTTTTTAATTTAAATCTTCTAATTTATACACATTGCAATGGAATATAAATAACAACAAACTAAATCAAGTGTAGCAGAAATATGTACATATCATAACCAAAACAAAAGGGTCTCAACATGTCCATAACCATATACAAATCCTTGTCTAATCAAGACTCAATAAAAGTATTACAAGAAATACATGATATGTCCAACAGGTAAACTAAAGACTGGAAAATGAAACGTCGTTTCATTGGACTAGAATGCCTAATTCAACTCTTTCCGTCACTGCATCCCAATAGCCTTTATAGGTACCGTCCTCCAAGACTCCATCTATGGGTGGTGTTACTTTTAGGTAAGTTTAACGGTTTTAACAAAAGGGTATGTAATTTATGCCATACAAATAAGTCCAAAGATAATCACCTAGTAAATAGGATGAATCGTAACAAAATAAAGAATCAAAGTGCATATACAAGTATAACATATGTTACAAGATAATCATATGAGTGTCCAAAGTGTACCAAACCAAAACATGCATATACTAAATACATACTATATGTCATATGTTAACCCAAAAAGGTTTCAGTTAAATACTAAAATTATATGTAAATGAACTCATGTTGGGTCTTCGACAAAACAAGTGTAAATATAAATGAACCATGAAAGGTTTCCCACAAATCAAAACATATAATACATGTAAAGGTCTCTGACAAATCAAAAACATATAACTCATATAAGGGTCTTCGACAAAACATATCATATAACCCATGTAGGGTCTCTAACAAATCATATCATATACAAATTGCTTACAAATGAGCCTCTTATCACGAATGACCAAATTACTAAGAAGTCTTCGAAGTCATAAAACCAATAAGCATAATGGTCATTTTTATCTATTGAAGTGATCTAGTGATTGGGTACTTGAAGACCAATAAAACTAACCCACAAAGGAGTCTTTAGGGTTATAAGACTAATGGACACTATGACTGTCTTTACCTATTAATATGACATGGTGATTAGGTATCTGAGAGTCATAAACACTGACTAACAAATGGGTCTCCCGGTCTAATAAGATAAACCCACGTAAGGGTCTCCAAGGCCACGTCTAGCCAATCCATATAAAAGTCTCCAGGGTCATAAAGACTATACATAATTAATCTCTAAGCAACTAGTATTCATTCGCCTATTGATGTGACCTTACGACAGGATACTTGAGAGTCATAAGAACCAACCCACTTAGGGGTCTCTGGGCTCAAAAAGACATGTTCCCACTTAGAGGTATCATAACTAATCCTCATGTCCAAAATCGAATGTCAAAACCATGTTTATGTAAAGTAACTATAACATAAATATGTCATTTAAAATATTCGTATGTCTCACCTCATAAAGAGTCCAAAACCAAATAAATAAATCACATGTAAGGAGCCAAATATCATCCATGATAAAACCCAAAAAGCTCAAATGTTGTAAAACTCATGTGAAAGCCTAAATAAAACAACAAAGTAAACCATGCTAAAGTAACATTGTCATGCCACTAAACGTTTCTTATAGATGCAAAGGTCAATGTGATACACATGAATTCTAAGATTCTAACTTAATAATCAATAGAATTAACACAATTTAACATGAATTGACATGAGATAAAGAGAATTCATCAAAGTGAGTAGTAGGTTCATGTAAAGAATCCAAAGGCATTCATAAAGACATGTAAATCATGGAAAACAAATCATATGATATTTCAACAAATAGGTAATTAACAAGAAATTAGGGATTTTAAAGGAAAATCAAATTATGGATTAAAAAACATCACATTGAACCTCATAAATCATCTAATTCATATGAATCCCTCTCTGAAACCTTTCAATAGAGTAGAGATCATCAAGTTCATCTAACAAATTATTCACATCATGTCAATGACTCTATAATCTAAAAACTCATGAAAATAAAGTAGTAAAACCTTCCTAACATGCTAAAACCAAAGAAACTAAAATTCATTTCAAGGAAATCAACATTATCAAGAGGAATAAATGTAAATTCACCAACCAAAGCCACAAATTATTGAAACATAGAATGCAAATCATACTTTTATGATCCTAAAAATAAGAAATTGAGCATAAAATGTATATCTACTCACCAATAACTCAAACCAATGAATCCTCTAGCAAACAAAACATTTTATGGTTAAAAGCCATAAACCAAGATGAGAAATAATAAAATCACACCTTGTTTAGACTAGAACTAGGTTCTAACAACATACCCAAGCTTGGAGAGATGATCCTCTCTCCATTCTCTCAAATCTTTAACTTCTCTCTCATTTTTTCTATTTATGTTTTAAATGGTCTAATGGACCTAAATGAAATCTAATAAGGTTTAGAATTCGAACAAGCAAATTGATTTTTCAATTCCTGCATCAACAAGAAAACTCTTGTCACTTATGCTTGCAAATTTGGCTGAATTAGCCTGAGCCAGACTTTTCAAACCAAAAATTAGGCGAATTGGGCTATTTTACCTTTGGATGATTGAGTTTGGACAGAATTTTGGGCCCACAGTAAGACTTGGGCCGAATTCAGTCAGCCTCAGCCCAATTCGAAGGGTCCATCCAGAATTAACTATATACTATATCATGTATATTTAAAAAACAAAAAAGATAAAAATGTAATATAAAAAAATTAAAAATATAAATTTTATAAGCTTAACACCCACTAACTATAAGTTTGAGGTAGCAAGAATATTATAAGCCCAGTGGATGATTATGGTCCAAAATCAATATAAGTCAGTTGGGCTGACTTCGGGCCCAGACTTAGCATGGGCTTGAATTCTATATTTCTGCTGGTCTCGGCCTCAAATATATATTCATAAAAAAAATAATAATAAAATAAAATACCAGGTGTTTTTGTCGTTTAGTTGTGCCATGGAGCCACGCGCCCGGCGCATTATATTTATATCTAATTATAAAGCCCGTTCAGACCACACTCCCATACCTGAAACGCATATTTCCATCCAGGTTCAATGTACCTCAAAAACCACACGCAGAAACACAAAGATAGGGTGTATAGGGGTTAAAACTCTAAAAACAGTTTTCAAATAAAAAAAAGGAAGAAAATATTATGTGATGATAAAGTGTATATAGTGTTTATGGTTAAATTAAGATGACACGTGTTGTGTTAAGGTTCAAAAAAGTGTTTGGGTGTTAAAAAAAAAGACAAAATTCAAAAACACATCATGTGTCAATCAATGGCACGCCTACATAGACTTGTGTCATCACAGAAAAAGTGTTCAAATGAACGCTTGTTCCCTAAGAGGCACCAAATTCAAAAAATGAAAAAATAGGTACCTATTTAAAATTTTTAAATCATAAAAATTGTTCAAAAAATCATCACGTGCCATTCTGTGGTGTGGAGACACGGGAGACAAACAAATTTGTTGGTAGCAGATCCTTAACGTGTGAAGGTTGGGCTGGGATTAGGTACGGAAATTTGTTTTTCCTGATGTATTAGGATGACATCAGGGGGCTGAGTATAGTACACTAAAGCAACTTTCACTTTTTTGGGTGTGTTTATCACTTTCCACCACTGATGTGTCAACCCCCTAATGCCATCCTAATACATCAGGAAAGCAGATTTCCGTATATAATTAGGGGTGGGCATGGGCCGGGCTGGCCCTAGATAGCCCTCAAATGGGCCTGAAAAAACCCGGTCCGAGTTAGGTCGGATGAGGGCCC
>JAOXJP010061082.1:0-10808 GCA_025762735.1 Platanus orientalis | reverse complement strand
GTTCTAAGCCTAGGCCTATATAAACTCATTGTTAGCTGTGTATGGATTTTGCAGAAAGAATTTGAAAATTTTAAAGAATCAGCCTTTGGCTTTTGAAGAAGGATTTCTTCTACAACTCTTATCCATTCAGTGGACTTCCGGATTTGGTGATGAGTTTACTCTGTATCTCTTGGTGGTTTCCTTAGAGTGTTAATATTTATATTTTTTTTGTTGCTCCTTGAGTGATAAGCTTATCTAATTTTCTCTATATCCTTGGGTGGATTCCCTTGGTGGTGAGCTTTCCTATCATTTTGTATGTTCTCATCTTGTTCTATCCGGTATCAATTTTGATATCAGAGCTTTGGTGCTCATGGCTGGTCGTCGTCAACGTGGACCTAATGTTAATGTACCTTCAATTCATGAAAGAGACTTCCATGATGTTGAAGTTGATGGGTTAAGAAGACATGTGCAACAACTCTAGCAGTGTCTTGAGCAGAACAAACCTTTCAAACGTGAAGATTCCCATCAAAATTTAGAGAATGAATCTTCTAATGGTGAAGAAGATGATGTTAATCCCTTCCATCACACTTGGAGCTAAGCATCGAGTGAAGAGGCTTTTCCCCATCATTGTGCTCGGAGGGACAATGAGTTCCAACAAGATTATCTTGATGTAGAAGTTGATATTCCAAAATTTGAAGGAAGGATGCAATCGGATGAGTTTTTTTCATTGGCTGCACTCAATAGAGCAGATCTTTGATTATAAGGTTGTACTGGATCATTGCAAGGTGAAGCTTATTGCCATCAAGTTAAAGAAATATGCTTCCTTATGGTGGGAGAATCTCAAGAAACAACGAACTCGTGAAGGAAGAAGTCGCATTGTTACTTAGGAGAAGATGGGGAAAGAGCTTAAAAGAAAGTTTTTGTTGGATAACTACCAATAATATACTTTTCTCAAGTTCCACAATTTTAAGCGAAAGGAGATGTCTATAGAAGATTAGATAGCGGAGTTTGAACATCTTATGATGAGATGTGATATTGTTGAACTGGAAAAACAAGCTATAGCTTGCTGTCTTGGTGGGTTAAGGACGGAAATTAATAATGTGGTCCAATTGAAACTTTATTGGACTTACAATGATACTGTCAAATTAGCCCTTAAGGTGGAAAAACAACTTAAAGAAGCTCATGAAAGTAATTACTATTAATGTAAATTGTCAATTCCATAGTGTAAAATACATGGAGTAGTAGATTAGGCATGACATGGACATATTGCATATCTTAACTAGTCATGTTTGTAATCATCAAGTGTTCTTGGTTCCCAAGAAGAAAGACAAGCTCCAAGCACTTGAAGCCAATGATGGATTCTTCCCCAAGTTGCGAAAGACCAAACATTGAAGAACTAAGCCTCATCAAGCTTAAAGAAGGTATATAAGGGTAAGTAAAATGCTAGACATAGGTTAAAGAGACCTTAAAACCTTTATAAAGGTCAATGGACCATTCACATGCCTTTGGCATAAGACCCATGGAGGTTGGGAATCATTTTAAGAATTTTGGTAGAAAAATAGGAGAATTGGATCCATCTAGAGGTGTCGGATTAATCCACAACTATTGGATTGATCTGCTACTTACTAGATCAATCTGGAGGGCCATCAGATTGATTAAGAAGGGGTCCCAAATCAATCCGGCAAGTCTTGGGTGTCTCTGACTGAGACACTAGATCAATCCAAGGATGCCAAACTAATCCGACATAGCTGGATTGATCCGACATCGCAGAAATTCAAAAAAAAATACTCGTTCGTCATCTGTGATTTTTTGACCACTAGGAAAGATGCCAAATCAAGGGTGCACCACTGAGCTCGTCCCCTATAAGTATAAGAAATCCTCCAATGAGCTCTCCAACACACTTAAACATACCAATACACAAAGAGAAAAGATTTTTGAGAGGGCAATGCATTCAATCTTCCCAACAACCAAGTTGACTCAATTTATGAGCATCTATTGAAGATTGAGGAGCCATTTAAGTGCTTCCCTAGCACTCTATATTTGAAGAACAAGAAGAGGGAAGTAAGTGGAGGGTTTACTCTCAAGTAAACCCTTGGGTGAAGCTCCAAGAAGTAAGAAAGCATCTCTTGGGAGCTTGGTGAAAGTTATGGCATATTAGCTCAACAAAGGAACAACCACCTTCATGTGCAATAAGCAATACATCAACCTTGGTGAGGTAATTTGTATTGATTTCAAATTTATTTTAAAACATTAGCACTACCGCCGGAGACACCGGTAGTGTAAACCTTAACACCCGCTGGAGACACAAGGTGTAGATCATACCTGTCAGAGACACCGGGAATTGTCATAGCTCCCGCTAGAGACACTAGGAGTAAAGCTTGCTTTTGCAAGTAGTAGGTTTTATAATTTTAACCTTGATTGTAATACAATTCAATCTAAATAAAATTTAGTAGCTCACTAGTGAGCTTTGAAAGTGGATGTAGGCCCGAGTGCCAACCACTATAAATATTGTGTTGTGTGTTTGCTTGTTGTGTGAATTGTCACTTCTCTCAATCTTAACATGGCATATATTGCATCTTCCATATGATCTTTCATAATTTGAAATTAACTAGAAATTTAAATTAATTGAAAGATTAAAAGTAAGATTTGCCATTGCATTACACTTGTAATTATAATAGTTGAACTATATCTTTATGTGCATTAAATTCCAGGAACTATAATAACACCTAAAATTGGAATTTTAAGTGGGGTTTAATTAAAAGAATTTTTATAAATCCTCTTCATCCCCTCTAGGATGAAAATCGGACTTTCAATTGGTATCAGAGCATAGGCTGCTCTTATACGGTCTAACAACCAGAGTGGAAAGATCCAATTCTTAGAGTTAAAGTTAAAATGGTCAATCTGGAAGAAGCGTACTCAACCACAAAACCTCCATTCTTTGATGGGAATAACTATCCTTATTGAAAAAATCAGATGAGTACATTTCTCCAAGCCATAGACCTATCCATGTAGATGTCAATCCAACAAAGTTGGAAAAGACTGACAACACCGGAAAGTGATTGGGATTAAACACAAAGGAAAACCCACACCACCAACTATAAGGCATTGAATGCCATCTTTTGTGCTGTTAGTCAAAATGAGTTTAGGAGAATTTTCTCTTTCACCATGGCTTAAGAAGCATAGGGCTTATTAGAAGTAACCCATGAAGTTACTAATGCCATCAAGAAGTATAAACTTCAAATGCTTATCACTAAGTTCGAAGAACTTAGTATGGAAGAAGATGAACAATTCATCATTTTTATATAAGACTTCAAGACCTTGTGAACTCCAAGGCGGGACTTGTAGATCCACTTAAATTGGAAGACATAATAAAAAGGATACTTAGATCACTTCCGGAAAGATTCAGACCAAAGGTCACTGCTATAAAGGAGAACAAAGACATAGACACAGAGTTGTGGAAGAACTAGTGGGATCTCTACAAACCTTTGAGATGACACTTAGACCAAGTGCCAAAAAGAAGGGAGTATTTTCATCTAGTAAACCCAATGATTCATCAAAGAGAAAAGATATCTCCAAAGATGAAGTCATTTGATATGAATGCAAAGGACATGGTCACTTTGCCTTCGATTGTGCCAACAAAAAAATATAAATCTAAAGGCAAATACAAGAAGGCAATGGCAGCCACTTGGGACAACAACATCGATGACTCAGAAGAGTAGTCATCTAATAATGAAGAGGAACCTTCACAAAGTGTTGTTGCATTTGTAGCTTTCACCAATGATTCAAATGATGAATCAAGTAGTGAGAGTGGAGATGAAAGTGAAAATGAAGAAAGTGAGCTTCACGAAGCTTTTGACAAGCTCTTTGAAGAGAGCTCTCATTAGAAAAACTAGTCACTCAACTTAGAAAAGAAAATAATGAATTATCTATCAAACTAAGTAAGAAGAATGATGATCCCATTAGGGATGTTGAGTTTTATGAGAGTAACTCTAATCTTCTAGATGAGAACCTCAATCTTAAAGAAACAATTAAACAATTGGAGTCAAACTCCAAGGGTTCACCTTTAGAAAAAGAGAATCAAGTCCTTAAGCAAAAGAGTAAATTCTTTAGACTTAAGACTCAAGGATCTAGGATTAATTCTCAATGTAGAAAAGGAAAAGAAAAAAGTATAAAAGATAAAGCTAATTAAAGAAAATGAAATCCTAGCAAACAAGATTCTAGAGTTTGAAAAATTATAATTGGCTGATGAAAATGTCTCTAGAACTCTAGAGGGGAATGAAAAAAATAAAAAAAATCTAGAAACTAAAATGAGTGAAGCATATGAGGATATACTTGAACTTGAAAGTCAAGTAAATTCCTTGAATGAGATAAACAAAAGGCTAAATCTAACTTGTGCCCAAGTGACTCAAAAATCCCTAGAATACCTTAAACAAATTAAGGAGCTAGAGGAAGATAAAAAGAAATCAATCTCTATGATTACCCAATGAAACCAAAAATTTGAGAAAATGTTAACAATGGGTAAATATAGTGGTGATAGAAGTGGACATGGATACAGCTCTTCAAGCACTTCTACTCACAACAAGATTCAACCAAGTGCTTTTGAAAAAGACAAAGGGAAGTCTCAAGCCCCTACTCAACCTCTAAAACAAAAGCCTTGGACAAATAGTGAAAAGCAATACCAACAACGGAAAAAGCCTATCACTTATAAAGAACAAGTCTCATCCCAAAACTTCAAGAGACTCGGGAACAAGAAAATGGGACAAGTACCTTATTAAAAGCCAAAAGCTTTTGACAATAGGTAAAACACTTTCCATAAAGGAAAGGCCATAGATACATCCCAAGCCTTAACTTCAAAATCCAAGATGTCTTATGAAAGGAAACCACAGTCTAATGCCCCCACTTACAATGAAAGGAGAAGAGATTCTTGGAAAAACAACTTCCAAGCCTCTGCATCTAGAATCCCATAAATCACATGCTATTATTGTGGCTTAATTGGTCACATGACAGTTGATTATAGAAAAATGATTAATGACTTAAAAGCCAAGTCTTATCAACAAAATAGGAAGATGTTGAGTGAGAAAAAAATCTAGAAAGGACTTTCTTTCAAAAGATTTAACAAAAAAATCTTGGAAAGAATAAGAGATTGACTTAATCCAAAATATTGCAAACAAAACAAGTTTGGGTAAAAAAAAGAGAATTAAAATGTCTTGTTGTTTACACCGCCCTTAAAGCAGCCAAGGCATCACATTGGTACTTAGATAGTGGTTGCTCAAAGCATATGACGGGAGACAAATCCCTCTTCTCACACTATGTTCGCAGAAGGGAAGGAAGTGTAACTTTTGGTGATGAGAATACTACCAAGATAATGGGTAGAGGTATTGGTGAAATACCCATAATCCCAACATTAAAAGATGTGCTATTTGTGGATGGCCTAAAACATAAACTTTTAATTATAAGTCAAATTTGTGACTTAAGATATGACGTTGGCTTCACAAAAGATGGTTGCTGCATAAAAGACAAAGAAAGAATTGTTATCAAAGGTATACGTACCGGTGACAATTGCTATATCTTTAAAGATGGTAGACCAAACACAAGCCTCATCACACAAAAAGATGAGACAAGCCTATGACACCGAAGGCTTGGGCATGTAAACTGTAAGAACTTATACAAACTAAGTAGGAAAGACTTAGTTCTTAGTATACCCAAGCTAGGTAGACAAGAAAGCTGAATTTGTGGTGATTGTCAACATGGAAAACAAGTTAGAGTTTCCTATAAGAAATTGACCGAAATTGGTACCACAAGACCATTAGAGCTAATCCATATAGATTTAGCCGGACTAACAAGAACCGAAAGCTTTGGTGGCAAAAGGTACTTTATGGTCATGATAGATGATTTCTCTAGATACACATGGGTATCATTCTTAAGAGAGAAATTCGAAGAATTTGACGAGTTCAAACATGAATTTTCAAAATACCCCAACAAAATGGGGTAGTAGAAAGAAATAATAAGACTTTAAAAATACATGGCCACCATCATGCTCTCAAATAAAGACATTCCCAAAAGATTTTGGGCCGAGGCCATAAACACCTCTTGCTATGTAAGCAATAGGGTGCACTTGAGGTCGGGTACTTCAAAAATGTTATATGAAATATGGAGTGGCAAAAAGCCTAAATTGAAGCACTTTAAGGTGTTTAGAAGCACTTGTTATATCTTAAGAGATAGAGAAATTTTGGGAAAGTTTGATTCCAAAAGTGATGAAGGGATCTTCCTTGGATATTCCACTAGAAGCAAAGCCTATAGGGTATGTCAGCACCCAAATTTTGACTTTGGTCATGTGATAGCATGAGGTTAGCATAACAGTTATTGAATGGCAGAATCTTAAGCACCCTCGGCTTAGGAAAAATTAGTTTGGACCCTAGAAGGTTAGGCACTCCCAAAGAGGTCTTTTCAGATGTTCCAGTCATAAATGAATCAGTCAAAGAACCTTCTTACGGCCCAAAAAACACCATTTCAGGACAAACCCTAATTTCACTCAAAAGCACCATTGAGACTTTGAGGGTCCACATTTTAGAACCCCATTCAAGTCATAAGTAAGTTTTTCACCTCCTGTAAGCCTTTCTCCAATAAAGCATCACAGTTGAAAAAATTATCATTTTACCCTTTGTCCTTCAAAGGCCCAATACTCATTATTTGTCATCCAAATCATTGAATTTCTTTGCTTACATAAGCCTACTTGTCATGAAGCATCACAGGTAAAAAATTCACATTTTCACATTTTTTGACCCGTGGGCATAAAATTACCATTTTACCCTTTCCACTCAGAGAATGACCTTTGGACCCTCAAAGGACCCCTGGAGCCTCTCCTGTGATCCAAATGGTGTAATTTTAGAATCTATGCACCCCTGAATCTCTCTTCTTCAAATGACTCATCACAAGTCAGACACTGCTCGAGAACGACAACAGTCAATCACTCAATCTATGATAACCCTGACAAAAAAAATGACCCTCGTCACAGCTCTCAGAAACTCATCCGATCTCCGAATTCAGAAAGGTCAGTCGTCATATCTCGGCCTCGGCCTTAACTTCAAATCTCTAGGTCTAAAAAAAAAGTTTCAAAGTCTCGAACCTCCGTAGAATATCAAATCTTTCCCAAAAGGTCAAAATGTTGTTTTTCCACTTTTCACTCTTATAAAGCCAGAATATTCTCTAGACTGATCAGTCGGTACCCATTTTTTCAGAATCGCAAGACCTTCAAAAAGTTGTCAAATGAGCCAGGGCTTTCGTAAATTCTATTTACCAAGATTCCCTCAAATACTCGGGATAAGGCTGTTTGTTGTTGTTGTTGTTGTTGTTGTTGTTGTCCCTCAAATACTCTAAAAAGTGTGATGAATCAGGTCTAAAAATCAAGTGTTCAATCGACTCCCGAGAGTGCATCTAGAATCAGAAATTCAGATAGTTAGTGGCTATACCACTATAAATTTAGAGCCTCAAAACTATCAGAACTACACTAATTTGTAGAAATCCATAGCCCAAGCAGTCATTTCTGCCCAAACCCAGAAAAAGCATGTTTCGTCTGTATTTGGCACTCGAAATTCCCTTAAAAGTTCTCCCGGACTCGAAATGTAGCAAAGTCAGAGCCATTTTCTCAGTCTCACCCGTATCTTCGATAAAACATTTCACTAACCCTTGATTCAGGGAATGTCTAGACATTCAATTCACTCAGCTTCAGGCAGCTACAGAAACCTAATTTGTTTAAGCGACTCTGCTTCGGAAAGCTCCCGATAGCTACCCGGGAATTCAACAGCCAATCTGTCAACTTCTGTAGCTCCGAGACTCCTCAAACTTCAAATCTCCCAGATATAACCCAAGACGGCATTTTATAGAAAAACTAGCAGCATCTCCTGTACAATTTTGTCAAACCGCTCGAAAAATCATTTTTAACCTAATTTCCTGCTCGGGTACCGTAATCTCACATAGTCAGAAGCTATAAATCACCTGGACTGGGGAGCATCTATCCCTGTGCCACCCTCGTATCAATTTGACCATCTTACTCTTTCAATCTACATCTAAGAGCTTTTTTGGCCAAAAAAACCCTAATTTGACCCCCTTATCCTTTTCGTAATTTGGTTCTGACTAAACCATGACGACTGGAGCATCTATGACTTCTAAAATTGACACTGACTGGGCCGACTTCCGAGTTCGGGAGCTCACACGGAGTGACGACAGCGATAGGGTTCGGAAAAATCAGAAATCAGGATATTATTCCAAAATTAGATAAAGTGAGATATTTTGCATTTAATGCATTCTCATCTTTAGTTAATCATTCATGCCTCTTGGATTGGAATCTTTGGATTCTCTCTCTCACCCCCCACCCTAGGATCCCCTAGATGGATTTCAAATCCCTAGTGAACCCCTTAGAGCCTCCCATCAAGCATCCCCATCTCCCCCCTTTAGGTTTGCAACCAACGAGGTGTTACCGAATGACATCCCTCATGACACCTACAGAGCTTCCCCTATCCACCCTCATTAGCACACTCTCCATCTAACCCTCCATTAGTTTAGCCCAACCCTGATCTAACCCTTGGACCTACCACTTCACCCATCAATGTCTCTCCCTCCAAATAGATCTCAACCACACATCCCAAACTAATCCTAGCCCTACACCCTATTTAGGATAGAGATCATCCCCACCCTTCATCCTAAACATCCCTATCCTCAATCCAACCATTGATTCAACTAAATTGTGGTTATAAATAGCCCCAATTTCGTGGTAAACCAGGCTGGCCACAAAAAACCCTAATCTCAAGAGCAAAAGAGGAGGAGGAAGAAGAAAAGCCCTAAATCTACCCCAACCCTTGGCAAGGTAAGCCTAAACTCTGCTTGGTTTCATGTTCTATACTTCAATCTATGTCAAATGGATGTTGTTATGTTGTCTAATGAATGCTAGAGCACTGCTCTAAATTGGATACAAGGTAGAGACTCAACAGTCTATCTTGCTCTTGTTTTTGACCTATTTCGATGCAAATTTTGGTTTGAATTTTGTGTAGGTCAATTTTTAGTATGTTAGACTAGACTTAGACTAGACATATGTAGGATGCTTTGTATTTAATTTCATGATTTATAGAGATGTGAAAGGCCTTGAGATGGCCCCCCAAATAGACAAACAAAAATGGGTCTTTTGAGACCCAGTTTTGGAGAATATTTGCTGATTTTATTATGAATTTTTCATGCATGATCTGAAGTCAAATTTTTTATATGTTGTTCATATATGTACGGCCTGATGGAATACCAAATTTTAGAATTTTTTAACACCCCTAAGGGGTCCAAATGGCTAAAAATGGGTTGCTGGATTTTGATCCCAGTCCTAACGCCTGTTTTTAAAGGGAATTTAAAAACTGGCGTTGGGAAAACTGGCGTATGAAAAATATGTGTCAGACTAAGTATAAGATTATTATATATGGTTAGAAATATCTTTCTCTCAGCTTTCCAAATTGACCAACCATGCCCAAATCAGAATTTTCTAGAGAGAGATATGCCCTTCAGAGTGCGGGCTATCCAAACCCAACGCCTGTTTTTTTATAACAAATAGGCATTGACAGAAAACTGGCGTATAGAAAATAGGCGTCAAACCAAGTATAGGATTATTATATATGGTTGGAAATATCTCTCTCTCAGATTTCCAAATTGATCAACCATGCCCAAATCAGAATTTTCTGGAGAGAGATATGGCCTCCGGAGTGCGGGCTGTCCAAACCCAACGCCTGTTTTTTTTAACAAATAGGCGTTGATAGAAAAACTGGCTTATAGAAAATAGGCGTCAGATCAAGTATAGGTTTATTATATATGGTTGAAAATATCTCTCTCAGCTTTCCAAATTGATCAACTATGCCCAAATTAGAATTTTCTGGAGAGAGACATGCCCTTCGGAGTGCGGGTTGTCTAAACCCAATGCCTGTTTTTTTAACAAATAGGCATTGACAGAAAATTGGCGTATGAAAAATAGGCATCGGACCAAGTATAGGCTTTTTATATATGGTTGGAAAGATCTCTCTCTCAGATTTTTGAATTGACTGACCACACTCAATTTTGAATTTTATGGAAAGAGATATGCCCTCCGGAGTGCGGATTGGCCAATCCCACATTGACATGAAATTTAGGCATTGAAGAAATTCAAGTGTTGGGATCTGGGACCCACCCCAGTGAACCCTGACCTTCTCTAAAGTCTATACACAAACAACTAACATCTTGAGATTCATCCACGTGCTTAGGCACCTTTGTGGGCTTTGTTTACAGGCGTCAGGATGAACTTCAGGTGTTAGACCTGTGAAAGCCAAATGAAACCTAGCTTCAAACCAATTTATTCTATAGACAAACTCTAGGAATCCCTTCATTACAAATGCCTCTTTTAGTTTTCCTATTATCATAGTATGGTTGATTATACACTTGTAATTTTCAAGTGTATCAGATACCCGAGCTTTACCTAGGAGACAACGCTTGAGTAGTGGTTGTTACGTTAGCGAGACTAGGTTGAGTCAACCTACCCATTCACTACATTTCAACTCGTCTCGACCTTTTACGGTCTTCACCTTACCTTAGGGTCATGTCGTAATGGTTCGCGACCCAAAGACCCTGAGACTTGGCCATAGGCTAGTTAGGTTCTCAAAACCATGCATATTGGTACAACATAGTCTTGGCCCCCACTTAGCTAACTTGTCTACATTTTGCAATAGCGTGGATTACTCTGTAAATATATAAATAATCTAAAATGAATCTACCCTACATCACTTTCATAGTCAGACGTACTTGACTACCGAGATTGGCACACACAA
>JAOXJP010061071.1:0-15667 GCA_025762735.1 Platanus orientalis | reverse complement strand
CAAGTGAATATAGAAAGGAGTACAAGACTTCCTAAACATGGCTAAAGTAGATGCGAGGGATAGGGAAGAGATCTTGTGCCCTTGTGTGAGGTGTGAAAATCGAGTAGGCCAGAAGTTTGAAGTTGTTGAAGAACACTTGGTTATTAAGGGTATGGATCCTACTTACACTACCTGGGTTTTACATGGGAAACAAGTAAGTGTATCTATGCAATGTGAAGATGTTGAGAGGCGGGACATATATACGATGTATAGAGATACGTTTATTCGAGAAGAGGATTTGTCACAACCAACTAATGAAGGAGGGGAGTTGGAGTTCACACACTTGTTGAAATATGCAGAGACTCCTTTATACCCAAGTTGTGCAAAGTATACAAGGTTGTCAGCAATTGTAGCCTTATATAAGCATAAAACCACACACGGTTTATCTGATAAGGGTTTCAACGAACTATTGAAATAGTTCATGACATGCTACCATATCCCAACACACTTCCTGACTCAATGTATTCAACCAAGAAGCTACTCAAGACATTTGACATAGGGTACAAGAAGATCCACGCTTGTATGAATGATTGTTGTTTATTTAGGAAGGATCTAAAGTTCTTAGATACATGTCTAAGATGTGGTGCCTCTAGGTGGAAAGTGAACCAATCTACCAAAAAAAATCAAAGACCGAGCTCCTACTAAGGTGTTATGTTATTTTTCGATTATTCCCAGATTGAAGAGCTTTTATGTCACTAGAAAAATCAAATCAAATCACCTAGCATTCTACTTACAAGAGTCAGGATGGAAAGTTAAGACATCCGGTTGACTCGGTGGCATGGATGGTAATAAATAACAAGTGGCCCAATTTTGCATCTAACACACAAAACATTAGGCTTAGCCTTGTAGTGGATGGGTTCAACCCATTTTCAGATCTTAGCACTAGATATAATTGTTAGCTAGTTATTCCATGGTTGTATATTACAAAAGAGAATTTGATGTTGACATTATTAATCCTAGGTCTGAAGCAATCAGGGAATGACATTATGTGGACTTAGAGCCACTCATAGAAGATTTGATAGAATTGTAGAATAATGGCGTTGAGATTTACGATGCATTCAATAAGTCCACATTCAGTATAAGGGTCTTAATGTGGACAATGAATGATTTCCTAGCATATGAAAACCTTTTCAGCTATAACACAAAGGAAAAATTCGCATGCCCCGTATATGGTACTGGTACATGTTCAAGATGGTTGAAATTTAGTAGAAAGTTTGCATACAAGGGCAATAGGAGGTTTTTTCCATCTAACCACCCATTCTGGACAAAAAATAGATGGTTTGATGGTAGCCATGAAACTCGAAGAGGACCGGAAGGAATGACTGGTCTTGAAGTTTTAAATGCACGCAATAATGTAGAGAATGATTGGGGAAAGGGTGGTAAGAAGCGCAAGAAGAAAAATATAGATGCTATCCAATCATGGAGGAAGTCAATCTTTTTCAACTTACCATACTAACAAGCAATACCCATGCATCATAACTTTGATGTAATGCACATTGAAAAGAACGTTTACAAGAGCATTCTTGGCACATTATTGGATGTCAAAGGAAAATCAAAGGATGGGCTAAACTCTCATAACGACTTACAAGACATGAAGATCAGGCTTGATTTGCATCCAGTTGAGAAAGGGAACAAATTTTATTTGCCTATAGCGCCTCACACACTATCAAGGAATGGGAAGCAAGTTCTTTGTTCTAGACTACGGGATTTGAAGTTACCTGATAGTTACAATTCCAACATCAAGAATTACATATCAATGGAAGATTGCAGAATATTGGGTTTGAAATCTCACGATTGGCATGTCTTAATGAAACAACTGTTGTTAGTAGCATTCAGAGGACTTTTACCTACTAGACCAAGAAATGCAATAAATCGACTGTGTGCATTTTTTCATGATTTATGCCAACGGATTGTCAATAGAAATGCAATGGAGCAACTTGATGCTGACATTGCTGAGACTCTATGCATGTTTGAAAGGTTTTTTCCACTATCTTTCTTTGACATCATGGCTTACCTGCTTATCCACCTAGGGTGGGAAGCTCGTCTATGTGGCCCAGTGCAATACTGTTAGATGTACCTATTTGAGAGGTGAGACACTACCTAATTAATGTGTTTGATAATATTTTTAGGTTTCGTATTGTTTATAGGATCATGAAAGTACTCAAAGGATATGTCAAGAATCGTGCACGACCTGAGGGTTACATAGCTGAATGCTACTTTGCTAAAGAATGTGTGCATTTCTATAGTGGGTATATAAAACAAGCAGTTGATATTGGTGTACAACATAGACACAATGAAGACTTTGTAAGTGAAATAATCCTCGAAGGGTGTCCAATATCAAGAGGAAAACCAATTACGATACCCGACGACTTGTTAAAGATTGTTCATCGTCTGGTGGTGTTTAATAGTGTCGAGGTTCAGCCCTTTTTAGAGTAAGCCCCTTGTACGTATGTTTTTGTGTTTTTACCTTTTGGTTATTCATCTCATAAACGTAACAATAAATTATCTTTCCATAATGCATATAGAAGACCTTAAGTGTTAGGACCAGCATCTCAAAAGAAACAAAACTCTGTTATTGAATAAACATATGGAGACTTTCCCACAATGGCTTGTAGAGAAGATCTATCCAAGTAGCGACAGAGTTTCGGATTCATTAAAATGGATTTCACAAGGGCCCAGACTGTAAGCAAAGTCATATACGGGCTACATCATAAATAGACATCGATTCCACACACGAGATGTTGAGAAGTCCACACAAAATAGTGGTGTTACACTTGATGCCGATACTGTTTGCCGATTAAGTACAAGGGATACTAGCCAAGTAGTGGGAAGGATCTCTTACTTTGGTGTCATAAAATATATCATCTTATTAGACTACTACAAGTTTTGAATAACATTGGGACAAGTATAAAAGTAGATGATGGATTTACCCTTGTGAACCTCCACCAAAAACAAAGTCAATTCAAAAAGGATCCCTTCATTCGGGCATCACAAGCTAAGCAAGTGTTTTATTCTAGGGAGAGTGAGACGTCTAATTGGTATGTTGTACTAAAGGCATCACCGAGAGGTTTCCATG
Organism: Platanus orientalis; assembly: GCA_025762735.1. Classification (NCBI taxonomy): domain Eukaryota; kingdom Viridiplantae; phylum Streptophyta; class Magnoliopsida; order Proteales; family Platanaceae; genus Platanus; species Platanus orientalis. Next base: position 12,552 of record JAOXJP010061071.1, on the reverse strand, counting down.
ACCTGGAGTCATATGATGAGCTTGCTTATGTACCTTCAACCACATTGGATGCATTTAAAGTTGACTTGAATCGTAGTGATGATGAAGATGATGATCGTGCTTATTTAAGAACGGATTGCAAGGGTGTACAAGTGTCATCCGAATAAACGGACTCATTCTTGGTATGTTTGTTAATGTTTTGTTTCCATCATTAGATAAACATTTGGACTACTTTGATTATTACGCTGCAATGTGATTGATTAAATGTTATAAATCTGGTAAGTATAAAATGGAAATCAATTATATGAAATGTGATATGAATAGTTTAGAGGGTTAATGGCACACTCCAAGCTTGTTGGTCTCTCCTTTATGGGAAACGAGTTCAGGTTGGGTTAATCCCATGTCACGGATTCGAACCCGGTTCATTACATGGCCCATGGATTCGGGTCGTGATAGTTTGCTTCATAATTAGTTTTCCTACAAACAAAAATACCATTATAGTTGCCACTTTCTTTTTTAATGTCGTTCTAAGAGTAGTTTAAAGTAACATAAGGAAAGTTTGAAAATGAGTTTGGTTTCTTTCAACATTAGTGAGCAGGATGGTGGGTGAAATATCATTTTTGTTAACCTTACCTTTGTTAAGAGTTATTTCTTTCATTGTAATTATTAATCCATACAACATGTTATATTAGAATTGTTAAACTAAATGGATACAAAGTAAGCTAGGTTTAGTACATAAAGCGAATACTTTCATTTGTATTATGTGATTTAGTTTACATATGTCTATCAAATACTTTCAAGTATTCTTGCATGTGATCATTAGAAGTAATATTTGTATTACAATTCCTCTGTGATGTGTATAGCAAAAACATGGTTAGTTTATTCATATATTATCAAATTGATTTAATACTCATTTTTATGATGTGTAGAGTACATTTGTGCAGCTTTCTTCGCATTGTGATGGATCCACATCGACCTCCACTAAGCAAGGTGAGTATTTATATTGATAGTTATTTCTATTTTTTTATTTAAGTTATTTGTTTTTCTAACCATTTAATACATGTGTTTTGTTTCTTTCATATACTCTATAGAGCTCTAGGCAAGGAGAGACGAGCAAACTATCTACATTGCATCTTTAGGACGGGACAATGAGAGGGTGCATATTTCATCATCCTCAAGATTTGTGCCCACAACTACATCAGGGGACTTAGGAGAGTCTGGTGTGGCTCCTCCCCAAAAAGACAAGAAGAAGAGGGGCCCCACCAGACTCATTGTTGGTGATAGCCCCTTAGTGCAGTGCATTCCATTGACATGGAATGTTGCAGGCCAAGCAGTAGGGAGGAACTCTGATAGATTATCCTCCTAGTTAGGAGTCCTTATGTGAGAGAGGATCCCCTTGACTACGGCTACCTGGTCCCATGTCCCTCAGCATCTAAAGGACGAAATATGAGACTATATTCAAATATAAAATATATACACATGTGTTTTTTATATTTCATATTTCTTTTCTTTTTATTTTTAATAACATTTAATCTATTCTTAAATATGTGCAGTAAAAATGGGAGTTAGATGAGAGCAGGAAAGATAATGTGATGATGATCATGGGGAGATAGTATCGGGGCCACAAAGCATCTTTTATGGCGAAAATTAAAGAGGCCACCGATGGTGTTGACCCCAAGGTGGTGGTAGCTAGTCTGCGGCCACACTCTACTACTCCTCAATGGGAGGAGTTTGTTAGATCACGTGGATTTAATGACTTTCAGGTAAAAATTTACATAATACTCATCAGTCTGCAGATGCATTGTTTTTAATAAATTTTATTTAATATTTTTCTTAGGTTACCAGTAGTAGGAATAAAGCCATTTGTGCATAGCAGACCATGATGCACACTACTGGTAGAAAGGGATATGCAGGCTTGGAGGACCAGCTAGTAAGTTCATTTACTTAATTCGATATAATAATTGACTTTTCAATTACTATCATCATATTATTTAATAATATATTTAATAATTAATTGTTGTCTTTTTTCTTAAAATCCTTTTTACAGGTCAGCAAGATTGGCTCCCAAGTGTCCAGGGCCAATGTATGGGTTGCAGGCCATATAAGGAAGAATGGGATATCTGTTGACAAGGCCGCCAGGCAGGCCATGGTAATAAATGTTCAAAACCCTATTAATTTATGCATAAATATGTATTTCACTATTAAAACATGTTTTTTTGTTGTTTTGTCATCGTAGGAAAGGATGCGGGAAACATCTCTAGCATCTGCTGGGTCTGGGTCTAGCTCCCTGCTAGATGATGCAGTCTCCCAAGCACTCGATCCTGAGCGACCAGGGAGAGTATGCAAATGTGGGTTGGGGGTTACACCCTCTAGTTTGAATGTTGTCTGCCACAAGAGTCAAAGGAAAACGCATCTAAAGGAACAACTCAGGAACCTGACAAGTGTAGTGGATACGATGAGAGCTAAGATGAATAGGTTGGCCTGGAGACCAGCTCCTCCCATGGGCATGCCTGCGGGTTCAGGTCCACTTTCTCGTGAGAAAAATTTGAATAGTTTACATCTAATTCTACTTTTTTTTTATAAAGAAAATACACTAAAACTAACTCTAACTATATTTATGATATTTTTAGCCTGCCATCGCTATCAATGAGACTTGCATATTATTACATTGGGATGGGAGAGGCCGGGTGGTTGTGAGAGCCCGAGTGGGAGGGAAACATCCCGATCAAGTGGTGAACAATAGGATTTTTGGACCCAAGTCTTGGAAGGTTAGGTCGAGGTTGTCTTTGTTTATGGGGTGCAACTCTATCGGAACGGTGGGACTCTTAATCAGGCTTTTTCTGATGCCAAGACAATTGTATGGCCACATGAGTTCATCCAACCAAACCATCCGTGACTCTTAGCCGGTGCAGGTAATCACTTCTTATCCTAAACTTCTTAGTACATGATTTCACAATGAATTTAAGTTTGTTATTTTATTTTAAAAGTAACTAAAACTACATGATTATTAACTTATTAGTAAACCCTTATTGTCTTTAAGTTGTTTTGTCCATCCTTGAGTTTGTATATTAACTACCTTTTTTTACATTTTTTCATGGAAACGGAATAATATTTCTTGAATGGAATTGTAACTCAGTGCATTACACCTCAATAAGTCAATGATCAATACTTGACAAATGTTCTCCTGGAGATCAATGCCAATGTGAGCTATTGTAATTATACTTGATTGTGAATTTTACTCTTTATCTTGTTACAAATCTTCCATCAAGATTTGTTTTCTTACCTCATTTTTTTGTGTCTTTACAACTTGGTGGAATGATTCAAAATCCCTTATTAGACTGCAACCAAGTAATTTTATAGGATTAGTTGTGGATCACTTATATTGATAATTTGTAAACTTGATAGTTTATATGTTTGCGGCTGATGTAATGTGAATATGCTATAGTTTGGAGACAGAGATGTCAGGTGGACAAGGATGATGTTATGGATGTGAATAATATTATAAGTGCTTCTTTTAATAATTATGGATTATTAGGTTGTCAAATAAAGTGACATGGGGATCACTTTCTATCTACAGTGGTATATATTACAGCCATTATACTACTGAAATTTCGATATAAACGGTATATGGATTCCTTACTTATCTCTAGTCACACCATAGATACTATAGTATGAACACCAAAAAAATAAAAATAGCAAAAATGATAATAACTGGTTACAGGTTTATTTTCTTGTATACATTTACAAATCTTCTAACAAGATTTGTTTTCTTACCTCATTTTTTTGTGTCTTTATAGCTTGGTGGAATGATTCAAAATCCCTTGTTAGACTGTTACCAGGTAATTTTCATAGGACTAGTTGTGGATCACTTATATTGATGATTTGTAAACTTTATAGTTTATTTGTTTGTAACAGATGTAATGTGAATATACTGTAGTTTGGAGAAAAATCTGTCAGATGGACAACGATGATGTTATGAATGTGAATAATATTACAAGTGTTTTTTTAATGATTATGGATTATTAGGTTGTCAAATAAAGTGACATATGAATCACTTTTTATCCCTAAGGGTTCATATTATAGTCGTTATGCTACTGAAATTTTGACGGTAACAATATATAAATTCTTTGCTTATCCCTAGTCGCACTATAGATACTATACTATGAATACCAAAAAAATTAAAAAAAAAAACAAGTGTTTTCATTAGGCTATCACTTTACATCCAAGAGGTCAAGTGAAGTAGTTCAACAAAACAAGAGAATGTGAAACTAGCATTTCTACAATTCCAATCCCGATATTCCCTATTTTAATCTAAGCATGGGTTAAAACAAACAACATGTATCTCAATTTGAAAACACATGCTAACTGCCCAAATCTTCTAAAATATTCTCACTGGTGCGAATAAAATATAGATGAACTCTCAAGTTCTTGTTAGCTACAGCTTAAGGATTATGATAAGTGCATGTTGCATATACTTTCCCTAACGTCTAGAAAATGGGTACCAATATGCATTGGAAGATTTCAAATGGCAAGAACATGCAGCAATTGGTATCATTTGTAGATCACTCTATTAACTTTTTTGGTACCTATGTGGTTATTGTAGGCCTCTCGTTGGGTCTTTGTAGAAAATGAGGACCACGTGTGATTATGCCTTACTTCCCTACTTACTTCCATTCGTTATAAGTAAGAACTCCCCTACATACTTAAGTGCTTAGTATAAATAGTTTCTTGAAGTTTGTCTACTTCTATTTTTGTTGGTTGTTTAAGTTATAAATGACAATAACACTGTTAGTAGTCATTACTGTTAAAATTTGTGTGCAAGTGTTTTAATTACAGGTTACAGGTATACTAGTTATATATATTTAAAAAAAAACTTTTTGATAGCATTTTTAAAACATTGTATATATAGTTTTCCCAATGTTTTTAAAATGTTGTGTATATTATTTTTCTAGTGTTGGTAAATATAATATATACAATGTTTTACAAATACTGGAAAAATAATATATATAACGTTTTAAAAATGCTAAAATGCTGAAAAATTATAGAGCGTTTTTAAAACGTTGGAGGAAAAAGGTTCCGACGCCGGTCGAAACAATGTTTAAAAAACATTGTATATAGTTATAGACAACGCTTTTTCTTGTAGTGTACATTGCATAATCCAAACCTGCCATTACTTGTAGTGTACATTGCATAATCCAAACCTGTCATTTGTAACTAAAGCTCATGGAATCCATTACTTGAGTTAAGAATCTCCATTCCACACGGTCATAGGCTTTGCTGAGATCCATTTTTAGGGTCATGTATTTAGATTTGGTTCGATGAGTACATATGTAGTGAAGAATTTCATGAGTTATAAAAATATTATCTGAGATGGCTCTGCCAGCTATAAAGGTTGACTAGGATGGAGAGATTAAATCATTAATGACATTTTTTAGTCTATTGGCTAAAACATTTGCTATGATTTTGTAGCAAATGATTTTGTAGCTGACATTGCAAAGATTAATTGGCCTATAGTAATAGAGATTCTCCGGGTTTGCCTATTTCGGGTAAAGGACCAGAAAAGTTTGATTAATATCTTTAATCAGTTTCTCCCCATTGAGAATCTATCGGACATATCTCATAATATTAGGCCAATTACATCCTAGTATTTCTGATAGAAACCTGCTTGAAAGCCATTTGGCTCTGGTGCCTTAGTAGCGCCCATTCCAAACACAGCAGTTTTTATTTCATGATTAGAGAAATCTTCATCAAGGTCCTTTTTCTATTCCTGAGTTAGTTTTGAAGTAGTTAACTAAGGTTAGTTTGCATCAACCGTGGTTAAGCAATAAAAAAAAGCTAACCCACAATTAATATTTTTCAATGACGTGTCCATCTCTAATGCACGCTTTTGGGGCGGCCGCTTCAGAGTGGTTCCTCCAAGAAATCGTCTTTGCTAACGAGTGGATATTTTCTCTATATAGAAGGGACCATCCTCATTCAAGCCGCCAAGAAGGCCCGACGACAAGCGACGAACATGGGGCGAGGCATCTATAGCAAGCCAATATAGAACCCGTATCAAACACCTGGCGAATCCAAGTTTTCTTGCTCTGCAAGCATAGCTTACCAATCAAGAAAAAAATTCTCAATAAATAAGAGGTGGGTCATTCTCTATCTAACAAAGAACTAGTCGCTGAATAGCAAATGGCGTTGTTGTTCTCAGCTTTGCTGAGTTGCTTTGGCCCCTCTTGTCGCATCTCTAACGAGATAGAAGTTGAGCAAAACAACTCCAAAGTTCCGTCTGAGAAACCCAAAGCCAAGCCAAAAGCTGGAGTTCCCATTCCAGTTTCTTACTTCCCTATCAACTCTCATCTCTCTCGCCTATAGTCATAAATCATTGAATTGAGAAGCCTAGCCAAGTTTCCAGAATCCTTATTAGCCTAACCTATCATTAAGTGGATTGATTCATTCAATTTAGCGGTTTCCATATGCAGCAAAAATGGTGGGATTTGTGTAACGAAGGGCTTCATGCCAATAAAAGTGATTAATTGATCCAATGGTTTCAAACAGGATTTCTTGTGGAAATTTCAATTGCTTTGGCTCAAGTCTGAAAAGGGGTACAACGGGAGGAGCTTAAGAGGACACTGCTCGCTATTTATCGTAGACTCAAAGTAGTACAAGACTACAAGTCACTACGAGGTTGTGGTGTTTGAGTTATTCATTTGTAAGTAGTCTAATGTTGTGGAATAAATAAGTAATTAGGGATTGCTTCATTTTACCTCTGTTTATGGGAAGCATCGATGCCAACAATCGTGGAAGGATGAAACTTTTGATATTCCTTGTTGAGTTCAAGGTCTTTTAACTTTCTTCTTCTTAATTTTTTTTTCCATTAATTGAGGTTCAAATCCTCTCCATTTAATAGTGGAAAACCCACCTTCAATAACAATCAGATTGCAACATGCACACTGGAAAAATGTTATTTGATAAATACTCAGGTGTATTTCAATCCTGAATATCTAATTAAACACCCTCCATTATCATATTAGCTTACAAAAATGGAGAAGGATTGTCTGTTTTGACACAGACCTCTATATGCTTACCATTGATTGACACATAATGTGTTTTTGAATTTGGTCTCTTTTTGATCACCTACTTTCTCAACAGAACACTTTTTCAGACTTTTTTAACCTCAACACAACACGTTTCAACTTATAATTCACCATATACAGTACAAAAATACACCTGTTGAGCCATCAGACGAAACTGGCTGCAGAGCTCTTTGGTTCAAAATAGATGTTCTGTACAGGATTTGGTGTCCAGGACACTAGATGACTTCACATGGAATAAAATGGTTAGGTGTTACATGCAATTTCAAATTACCACCTATTTTATTCCAAATGAAGTCACCTTGTGCCCTGGACACCATACTGGACAGAAAATTTGCTCTCCTAGCCGTTTTCCTTTTTAAGATACATAATTGTGGAAAGAGGAATGGTAGACCGGCTCTAACTTATGATATCACAAAGGACAAAGATCTGCTGTAGTTTTTTATAGTAGGAACAAAAAGCATGGGTTTTTGTCTTTTTAACATGGAATTTTTCTTTTTGTGAATTTTTTTTGTTCAAGCTACAACAAAATTTGCTACAGCTGATTATACGCCTATCACAAAACTGTTTTGCTAATATAGTTGGGTGTTTTCTTTAGATTCGGGATCCTCTACTGCAACTACTGTTATTTATGTATTTTATATATGTGTACGATTCTATAAAATATAAAAGAATATTTGAATTAAAACAAACGAAATCTACTTACTCGATTCGGATGATTGAAAACTTCACTTGATTTGATCAAGGCTAGTGTTTAACATTATGTCATTAAGATAGATTTTGTCCCTCGCACTAGTGCTTACGAACTCTTCGGACATCCGCCTACTAAGATACAATGATCTTCCACACATAGAAGAAGCATTACAACATGTGTCTGGTGAACCAATTTGTGTTTATATCTCTCTCTCTTACACTGACACTGATACAAATACACTATGCCTTGAATGAATTTCGGATGCAAGAAATTGATGGAGGAACCACTTCTTAATTTATAGATTGTTCTTTTATGTTCGGAATAGGTATAGGGACACAACCTCTAGCGTTTGAAAAAACATAAATACACAAGGGTTGCAATTTAGTAGCTACATACGCATTCGTACGAAACAGACATGTGTAAAAGGGGATGATTTAAAAGTCACGTATATGTCCGTATGGAACGTACATTTTTAATAGAGGTGATTTAATAGTCGCATGTGTGTCTATTTAGTCTAAATAGTCACCAAGGAAACAAACGTTAAAACCGTACGAATAGACACACCCTCACAAGGGCAAAAATATAAAACCTGTGCAATAGTCATGTCCCCCACATGTATAACTGAATATAGAAGAAACCAAAAAGAAAAAATGGTAATAAAAATTTATTTTCTATTGACCCAACTTGGTTCGGTTTGGCATGAGCATGTTTAAATATAGGCTTTGCCTATATTGGCTAGGTTCTCCCCCATCCACAAAATAGTGGTGCCGATTGGGACCAAACTTATGTTTAACATAGGTGTATATGAACACACAAAGTTTTATGGGCTAATCCATGTGGGATTATTCAAATTTGACTGCTTTTACCAGTTTCACCAATGTTAAACTAGGAAACTTTAGAGACAATTTCTCATTCACCCATTAACGGTTTTAAACATCTAATTATATGATGTTGTTCTCCTCATTGAGGTGAACACGAACCCATGCAAACCCGCTTCAAACAACGTGTGAGCCTCACTTTTATTTTGGCTCGAACATAGCCAAAAGATCATATTTTGCACAAAAAAATCTGGACAATTTTCAAAACTGTTTCCAACAACTACAGTACCAATTCCATCCAACATGAACCTGGAAGTGACATGTGGTGCTTCCTTTGGTAGGAAAGTTTTTTTATCTAATGAACTTAGGTTAAAAAATTAAAATTAAGCCATGGTTAGCAGAACTCACCATAGAGTAACCTCACCCATCTCCTAATGTGCTTTTGTCTTCCTCCATACAACCTTTTGTCCTTCCACACAGCTGACTATCATCATCACAGTTTCTCCTGCTAACCTAGATTGACCACCGCACGCCGATGGCCTCCGATGATATCCAACAATAGACCTCCAACTAAAATGTTAAATGATTTTCTAAGATCCAAATGATTTAAGTAGGATGACAACAAAATATAGTGAATACCATTTTAGTGATTTAGGTAGGACTAAGTTATGAATGCATTCAAGGATGCTTACGGATAATGCTAATAGTTGATAAAATGAGAAAAACAAAATTGATGTGGTTTGGTCTCATATGCATCAAAGACCTATTTATTCACCCAAAGAAGAGTGAGGTGGTGTAAGATGGAGGTACTAACAAGAGAAAAGGAAGCCCAAATTGACTTGGGTTGAAGTAAAGATGAAATATATGAGTGCTTATGATTTATTGTCAAATATAGCCTCAAATAGAGTGGAATGATGGATAAGGATTTGTATAGCTGACTTTAATAGTTGAAAAGGCCTTATTGAGTTGAGCATCAAAGGGGTTTTTATTTTCTTCAAATTGGGTGCTCCAATTATCTGTTTTGCCATTGACATGTTTTGAATAGGTGAAGTTCATCCTATCATTAGTGTTGATATCACAATTCTTCTAAATTCTAGTTGTAACACCAAATTTTGTTGTTCTCAAGGAAGTTTGGTGTTCAAATTACCTAGCCGTATATGAGTTAGTTTATTATTTTACGTGGAGAACTTCACTCCAACTCTCCTTAGAGAGGTTGTTAATTATTGTCATTTAGCATATAAAACCTCTGATTTTTTTAATTGTTACACAACTTATAAAGAAAGCTAGAATGCATAAAATATGAAGTTTTATTGATACTTTAAATCAAAACATACAAACAAGCATTCTTCCTTTCTTCTCTTATATTATTCTTCTCAACTTACTTAGTCATAGCTATAGCTTCGAATCCTTGAACTTGTATTTTCTCCTTCGAAATACACAAAAACATGATGAACGTCTTCCTTAAAGCATAGTAGCATGAACTTAAAAACGAAAAAGAAGAGCCGAATGCAAAGAGAGAGGGAGAGAGAATTCTTGCCTGGACATACATATGAGCTAAAATAATGATGTAAAATCTTACGGAATTTTCAATCAGCAAGCCACCTTTATGATGAAGCATATAGCCAAAGGGGAAGGATGTTTTGTCCAGAATTATATTGGACTGACATGAAGATCTTAAACTTCCAATCTAGATCTAAACCTTAGACTAAAAAACATCAAACGTAAGAGAACAAGGAAGGACCTAGAAGGAAGGAGGAAGGAGAAGGATGAATTGAGGAAGGAGGAGAAGCGAGAGTGATTTGAGTTCTTGAAAATTAAGATTAGGTAAGGGGTTGGTTATAATCGATAAGGGTAAGTTTATAATTTTATATTATAAAATTATATCCAAATTGATCATATACCCTTGGTTTTAAATATTTTAAAATACCATATTATTTGGAAAATTTGCCAAACTTGGTAGACTATCCGACAGTTTTCTCTTTTTTTGGAGAATGATTGTGTGAATTGACATAGACCTCTATAGGCGTGTCATTGATTGACACATTATGTGTTTTTGAATTTGGTTTCTCTTGTAGGACACCTACTTTTTCTACTGAACACTGTTTTGGATGCTTTTAACCCCCAACACAACACGTGTTAGCTTGTAATTCACCATAGACATTACAAACACATTTTCATCACATAACATTTTCTTCCTTTCTCTTTTTTCCTTTTTTGTTTCCACTTGGGTGAAGGTAAAATCCTTTCCATTTAAGAAATAAAAATCTCTTCAATACCAATAAGATTTTTACATACACAATTGAAAAATGATAGTTTAGTAAATACATAGGAGAGGATAATCTGTATCCTCCATGCCCCGAATTTGTGTTGCCGCTATGTGATGCACACTACGGGCAGTAGTGCACGTCACACATTGGTCACTCATTTTGTTAGGAGAAGATTTGCTCTCATACATTACATGACAGTAGTATATCTAAATAAGCCAAGCCTAAATCAAGCAAAGCTCATCCGACTCTTACTATTAACTATGAGCCAAGCTTGAGCTCAATATTCTGATCATATTTTAAAAACTCGTTGGTTAACCAAAAAACTCTGTTGAGTTACTCGACTTGGCTAAGTTGTTGGTCAACCAGGTGTCAAAACTCGGATCATGTCACTAATTTGGTTACCAGTTTACCAGGGTGAGTTTTTCGAGTAACTTGGACAATTTTTTAACTAACTCAGCTGATTAACTTGGTTTTAAGACGATTTTACCTTTTTAAACCCTAAAACATAGCATACACATCATTGATAATCACTACCGTTTTTGGAACAGCCTTGGGGAATTATTAGAACAATTGCCGATTAATCCAATTGTTGCTTGAAATTTCAAGGTAGTAAACAGGTGGCTATTTCAAAGATTTTGCCAATAATGAACTACATAGGTAGTTGTTTAGGAGGCAGATTCTTTGTAAACATCGGCAATAGCTAAAGCTCTCAGGGATTCCGCTTCTAGGAATTTTGAGAAGAGGATGAGCTTAAAGCATGGCAAGAATTACAAACCCTAGAATTCTATCTATGAGTTTGTTCTTCAAAAGCTCTAGAGTGTTAAGATTGTTTTGTTTTTTGAGGCTCTTCGGAATCTCACCAAATAAAATATTCGACTGGAGCTAGATGAATTGGAGACCAAAAAGTAAAGTCAAGATATTTAAAAAATTTCCGGTAAAGTTATTGGGGAATGGGGTGGACGTTGTGTTGATGACATCTGAGAGGGAGGTGGTTGCCTAAGGTATTGCGAAGATTGTGATAGCAATTTGTGAGTATGGTGTGGTGGCAAGGAATAACGAGGTAGTGATTGATTAGGTTACACAAGGAAATGGGGGTTGAGGCTAGGGCTTCTTCGAAGAAGCTGATTGCAGACGGAGCATAGGAAGGCTAATGAGAAAGCCCCACTAGAGAGAAAGGACTAATTTTTCTATCTTAAATATTTTTTTTTTGGTCTATTAAAGCTTAGAAGAGTGTAGGTTGAAAGAGTAGAGAAGTGTGGATTTGTTGTGCCCCCTTAATGAATGCCTAACGTCTGCCCATATACTAGGGTGTACTCATGGCATCAAAAAAGTGAGTTACACTTTTAAGGGGTGATTTTCGCTTTTTGAAGCCATGTATCCGTCCCTGCATATGGGCGGCGGACCTTTGACATTCGTTAAGGGGGTGTACCAAATTGTGGGGTTAGAGAAGCCATAAAGAAACCTAAAATATATTTTTATTGAAATTTTATTATTTGAATATATTTAAAATATATTTTTATTGAAATTTTATTATATATATATATATATATATATATAACCGGTAACTAGGAAGGGTAACTCGATTTGGCAAACTTCCAAGCCACTGAATAGATCCGAGTTTTTAAACACTGATTCTTATATATATATATATATATATATATATATATATATATATATATATATATATATATATATATTTTTTTTTTTTTTTT
>JAOXJP010061061.1:0-15667 GCA_025762735.1 Platanus orientalis | reverse complement strand
GAATCGGAGCAACTGTTGCCCAACAGACCTAAAAAATCCATCAACTCACCTTCCTCCCAATCATTTGGGGCTCTCCGTAAACCCGGATCCCATATTCTCAAGGATGAGTTGAAACAACTGGACACCGATGCTAAGGGATTTACGGCCAATCTAAAAATATTCGGGAATTCCACCATTTATCGACAATTGTGACCTAGTCGACCTTCCTCTAAAAGGGGCTTACTTTACTTGGGACTAACAATCAATGAAGGCGGGGATGTAGCAGACTAGACCGTTTCCTCTTTTCAGTAGATTGGATGGATTATTCTCCCTTCCTCTCCCAACAAGTTCTGCCCAGCATGGATTCTGACCATTTGCCTATTATGTTACAGACGAAAAACATCGCATCCGGGCCTAAGCCATTTCGATTTGAGCTAATGTGGTTGGAGATCCCCGATTTTAAGGAGAAGATCAAGCCTTGGAGGCTGGATATGGTTGTATGCAGCTCACCCAATTTCGTCTTTGGGCATAAATTAAAACTCCTCAAGGAGAAAATCTTAGGGTGGAAGAAAATGGAGTTCGAAGGTTTAGAAGCAAAGAAGAGTTTTTGCCTTGGCAAACTAGGCGATCTGGATCACAGGTTGGCAATCGACCCTACCCAGCAAGCTGACTCTCAAGAAAGTGAAGCAGTGCTCTCTGAGTATAATAAGATCCTTAAAATGGAAGAGATTTCATGGAAACAAAGGTCCAGAATTGCTTAGCTGATGGAAGGTGATAAGAACACCACTTTTTTCCTCAGATGGCTACTTTGCGAAAATCTATCAATTCGATATCTAAGCTAAGAATCGAAGGTGTTTGGGAGGATAACCCTGAAAAGATAAGAAGCCATGTCAAACTGTTCTATCAAAACTTGTACTCAGAGCGTTTCCTTTCCAGGCCTGAAATTGAGGGGTTTCGCTTTGACCATATTGATGGTGATGATCAGATTTGGCTTGAACGCCTTTTTACCGAGGAGGAAGTTTTATGTGCCCTTAAAGTAATGGAGGATGAGAAAGCGCCAAGCCTCGATGGGTTTCCTATCAAATTCTTAAAAGTGTGTTGGGATATTGTGGGCAAAGAGGCCTTGGACGCTCTAACAGTTTTCCACGCCAAGTGCCAACGATCAGTGGTGTAGAAGTCTGAGTGTTACCTTCATAACTCTTATTCCTAAGAAGACCGGAGCATTAAAGATTATGGATTTCCGCCCTATCAGCTTGGTATGATGCCTGTACAAATTATTATAAAAAATCATTGCCCAACACCTCAAGGCACTTCTTTCTAAGGTCATTTCCCCCTCTCAAAATGCCTTCATGTTGGGTAGACAGATTACTGATTGCACTTTATTGGCTAATGAATGTGTGGATGCTAGAGTAAAGGAATTGTTTGTAAAATTGATTTAGAGAAAGCTTATGACCATGTGAATTGGGGCTAACTGAATTGGGTCCTTGAGCAGATGGGTTTTGGGTTAAAATTGCGTAATTGGATGAAAATTTGCATCTCTTCCTCGTCTTTCTCAATTTTGATCAACAGGACTCCTAAAGGTTTTTTCAAATGAAGCAGAGGTCTGAGGCAAGGTGATCCTTTGTCTCCTTATTCATTACAGCAATGGAAATCCTGAGCAGATTGGTAGCCAAAGCGGAGTCTACAAGATTGTTTCAAGGCTTTTCTCCCTTGATTAACGGATCCTCAACCCCTTTCATTCAGTTTGCGGACGACTCCCTTTTCATGCTGAATGCAGATTGGTGAAATCTCTAAGGTGCATCCTTCTCATTTTTTAAGTTGTCACTGGCCTTACGATGAATCTTCATAAGTCTTCAATGAGTCCAATAAGGTATATTCCCAATATTGAAGAGCTAACAGATTTATTTGGTTGCCCTAGAGTTGTCGATCTCCTACCTGGATCTTCCTCTAAGAGCTAAGGCATCATCCAAGACCATTTGGAGCCCAGTTCTTGAAAGGATGGAAAAGAGGCTATCTCACTGAAAGGGGCGCCTTCTTTCTAAAGGGGGCAAGCTAGTGCTGCTCAAGAATGTTTACATCGAGCATCCCCCTTTTTTTTATCTATGTTGGTCATTCCCTCCTTAGTGGCTGGCCAAATGGAATGTCTCCAACATAATTTTCTTTGGGGGCTCTGATCACAAGAACAGGAAAATCTATTGGGTCAGTTGGAAAAATATTTGCAAGTCGTTTAGCCAAGGGGGTCTAGAGATTTGACCCATTAAGGAGACGAATAGAGCGCTTCTCTGCAAATGGCACTAGAGATCTGGTTCTGAGCGCAATTCCCTGTGGAGGAGATTGGTGGCTATTAAGTATAGGGATGACAGGTTTGGCTGCCTGTCTGCCTCTCCTAGAGAGGCTTCAGCCTGTGGGGTATGGTAGGGCATCTGTTCTATCAAGGGCTTACTTTCCCAGTTCATCCGTTTCAAGATTAATAAAGGCGATAGGGTTTCCTTTTGGCACAACCCATGGTGTGCCAACGACCCCCTTACTCATTTGTTTCCCTCTTGTTACCGCTTGGCCCAAAATCAGTGGGGGTCGGAGAAGGATCATATGATTAGAACTGTTGTTTTCTGCTCTTGGAACCTTCACCCAAGAAGGCAACTCAATGATTGGGAAGTAGAAGAGATGGGAACCCTTTTAAGTCTCCTAGAGAGCTACCGCCTTGGTGACAAGGATGTGGCTGATGAGCTCTTGTGGTGTGCAGATTCTCCCATGACCTCCGTTAGATCATGCTTTAGCGTTATTTTGCCGGTTTCCAATTTGGTTTTTCCCCACCGGCTCATATGGGATAAGCTTACTCCTTTGAAGGTGTCTTTCTTTTTATGGGAGTTGTGGTGGGATCGTGATCCAACGATTGACAACCTGATTCGTAGGGGTTTCATCATTCCCAACTTGTGCTCTTTATGCAAGTCCGACAGGGAATCAGCAGCTCATCTATTTCTCCATTGCCCTATAGCAAGTGTCAACTAGTCTTTCTTCCTTTCGCACTTATTAGTGACTTTGGCTCAACTAGTCAAGATGAAAAGCTTTCTCGATAGTTGGGAAGCCCAAGATCGCAAGCACCTAGGGAGCCTTGAAAAAGCCTTATGGAATTGCTTACCAGCAACTATCACTTGGACCCTATCGGAGGAACGCAATCTTCGTTTTTTTGAGAATGATTGCAGGCTGTTTTCGAAAGTGTTGGATGGGATCTTATCCCTATTATTTAGTTGGCTTTTTGTATCCTTCTCGGCCTCTATTCCCTCTTTCGAGTTTGGATTTTCGATTGGGAAGCTATTGTTTTCTAGTTCCTTTTTTCCTTTTTTGTAGTTAGGATCGGCATCTCTCATGCTTGTATTCTTTTTTTTGCTCTTAATGAAAATTTTCGTTACCTCTTTCAAAAACAAAATAATAATGATTAACAAGCAAATTATAATCTAACTAGATAAACATGAGAGAACAAGTAGATTCTCTTCCTCTTCCTCTTTCTTCTCTTCTCCTTCTTCCTCCCCTCCTCCTTTTATTTCCCTTTGAATTTTATCACTTTCCATAGCATTTTTAAACATGTCAACACAATGTTGAAATTAAACAATAAAACACTACAAAAGGAGAATATCTGCTCGACATGTCGACCAATACATCATGTCAACCAAAAAAATTGAAGCTTTTTAACGTAGTTAATGTTTTGTGTTGGTGTAGGTAATGATTTGTTAGTCTTGGTCAACATGGACATACTTCAAACGACATATAAGACATTTCCAAATATTTGAAATCATGACTAAAGGGAAGCTCATTCTACTCAAAACTGGGTTAAATCCTAGAAAATCCTACTAATTAGTGTTGTACAGGGTTTTTTTTTTAATTTAAAGAGAACTAATGCATGTTGTCTATCTAAAAGAAGAAACTAGAGTTAAACAAGAAATGAAGAAAAAAAAATGGTTCTTTAATTCAGAAAATCAAAATTTTATGCCTAGGGGACTTATAATTTGAAAATAAGTGGGTATAGGAGGACTGGACATATGGTTGATTTACAGAAGAGAATTAAAGAAAATAATATGAATCAATTAAAGCAAACAAATCTCTACAATCTTGAAATTCAGGAATTAAAATCAATAAATAAAAAATAAAAATTCAACAAAATAAGAAACTTGAGAACTCAAAAAGAAATCAAAATAAATAATAAGAATTAGAATCTACCAATCCATAAGCACGGACCCAATGGAGTCTCACTATCAAGAGAAAAGCATGGAATCACGACACACAAAAAGACAAGCTTTAAGAAAAAATATTTATTCACTAACCATATGCTCAATTACATAGGTTCAGCCCCTTTGAATAGGCAAACAGTAGAGGTCACATTAACTTCCTCTCAAATTGGAAACAAAGTAGATCTTCTAAAAAACTTTTTAATTTTTGAATAATTCCTAACAAGAGTCAAACTACTAAAATAAAAAAACTCAAATAACTTAAGAGATACCAAAACAACTCAAAATTAAATTAGGGAACTCAAATGACCCAAAAAAAAAAATGCCAGACCCATGTGTTGTCAATAATTTGGCCATAAAACTTCATTAAATCACGTTCAAACTGAGTTCAGCACTTTGGATAAGTAATTAATAAGCTATCAGAGGACACCAAAATGGTATCAAACAGGTTTTGACGTGGGAAACTTAGGTCACAAGTAAAGTGACAGACTTGAGACTGTCTCCATATTTGCTAGGTAGCAGTTTTGCATGCTGCATCAAAGATAAAACCAAGAAAGATTGTCTTTATTAATTACAAGTAATCTATCAGGAGAACTATAAAAAATAAATAAATATATAATCCATCAGGTAGACACACAGTTAACCATAAATAAGTCAAACTATTATAATGAAACAAAGGTAGCTTTAAACCGGAAAGCATACATTGAAAATAATTTCTAAAGCCTCCATACATATTGGGTTCTAATATATTACAGGAAAATAAACACGTCAAATCAATAGCTTTCAACAGGATGGCAGGGAATTAGACCAATCGATCAAAAAAAACTTACTACTACTACTAATAAAACCAACCAAAAATGATAAGATATATATGATAAGCACATCAAACAAATTCAAGTTGATGTGTCCCACAGAAGGACCACATCTCTATTTGCAAGTCGGCAGCCAATCACTGAGAAAATAACACATGTTTGACACAGCATACTTGTTGCTTTAAAGCTATAGTAGGAAAATATAAAAGCACTGGTGATTCTAGAACATATCATAGTGAATGTCTCAAACAAACCATCCAAATATGAAATTTGGAAAAGCAAAACACAAAGATATCTCATCTTAATCGTCAAATTTGTATGTCTGCAAATTGATGTCCAGGAATGATGTTTCAGTTCTTGCACCTGGATTGATCTTGAAGGGAAAGATTCCAAAAGTCAAGTGACCATCCAATCATTGGCCTATAACATTCTTTTTGGTTTGTCCAAAAAATATGGCAATCATTCCAGTAGAAGTGGATTGGATTGTTAAGATCATCTGATCCATTTCATGTTATCTCCTGGGTAGGACAAAATAATTGTTGGATGGACTATAACTTTATGCATGACACACATATAGCAATTGCAGATCCATAGTACAGTGCAGAAAACTTAAGACTATAAAAATCCCATAAAAAATAAATAATTGATCATTCATTTCTCTAACCTTTTTGATAACTGCGTCAGATACATCAGCAAGGTACTGAAGAACAACATCACCTGCAGCCTGACAGATATGACCATTTCTGCTCAACTCTCGATGAACTTCAAGAAGACGCGTGTATCTATTACAAGAAATAGCTCTTAGAAGCAACTTCTCAACATCAATACAACTTTGATCAAGGGAAAATTCTGCCTCCTTGCCAGTAAGTGGATCTACAACAAATGTACTATGGTGACACTTTATCTGCAAATCTTGTCCTGGTTCAATTTTAATAAATGGGCATATCCTTGAATCAGACCCTCCAATGTTTTTGTCTGAATCTAACCAGTATATAATTTTCACTCCAGGAGTTTTTAGACCAGCTGAATCAGCTTCCCCATCTTGAGCCATTTGAATAGAACCTGCAGTACCTCCTTGTCCTGTGCTACCATCAGATATAAGCTCAAAACGTATCACATCTTTCCATCTTCCTTGACGAAGTGCTTGTACTTGCCTTATGACAGTATCCATAGTAAGTGCAACACATAGCTCATGGAGAATTGAGTACAAAATCAAAAATGGGTTCTCCGCTGCAGCCATTCGACGTTCCAGATCATCTCCAAGAGCATGTCTTCGCAATTCTTCAAGTTTCACAAGCCCACTTGTCTCACCCACAAGAAGTTCCAAATGCAGTATTCTCCACAATGATAGATGTCCACGATAACCAAGAGTAAGAAGAACCTTAAATTCCCCATCCACACAAATGCGTGCAGTACCATCAGAAACTTTGATTTCAGAAATTTCTTTGGGGAGTTGAACTTCAAGCAATTTAGATCGTAAAAGTGTGTCCAACTTCTGCAAAGCTGGCCTTCGCTGATCCTCAGTTAGCGTGTTCTGAATTCCCACGTCTTCTATACATTTTGGTAAGCGCTGGTAATTTCCTGTAAGGAGAACTTCAATAGCAGATGGAACATCATAAATAGGAGCACGTGCTTGCTGCAGCCCCTCGTGCATGAAAAACAGTGAATCTGCAGCTTGGGTGAAGCATGTATCATGGCTTGACAGTGTTGATGCAAGCTGTTGACAGTACTGAACCAACGGAACCTGCAAACATTAGATGTCAGGGATGCACCCAGTGTTAACCAGGTAAAAGTTTGATTAAATGAACTCTAAATTAAGAGATAATGCAACATCTTAAATAAATATTCAACAAGGACATTCCATATTCTGAAATATGGCCATGTCAAAAACGGTGCTCTGGATAGTATTTGGCTCTTTTTGCCAGGGGCTATTTGTTGGGGTATTTGGAAGGACAGGAATTCTCGGAGTTGGTTTGCCTCCGTATTTATAGGCTCTTATTTGATTGGGTTTCTATCCTCTTGGATTTCAAGGATAGTGTTTGGGATAGTGATGTAGGATACAATGCGGAAGCCTTCCATTAATCAAGTAACAAACCAATAAAAAAATCTGGAATTTTCAGGGCTAGGGGCAAATCTGTAATTCTTTCAGAAAGTTGAAAATTACCAAAATACCCCTTACATGCATCAGAAAATTCCAAAATTCTGCGGTTATTCCACGCAGGTACTCAGGGTGCTCTCATAAAAATTTCGTAAAATTTCAAGGTCTCTAGCTATTTATTCTAGAAAACCCTCAATTATGCCATGCCCAAAATTAGCAGAAACACCAAAGAATCAAACACTACTTCGATTTCACTCAAGGCTTTAAAGTACCGTTTTTACCTCTTAGAATAGATCCCAAGAACTCTTGGAAAGTGCAGAAACCAGTGAAAGAACCGGCTCCAAAGTATACAAAAAAAAATCACCACAGCCTGCTGAAACAAGAGGTGTCGTCAGTCACTAGTTCAGCTTGCCCCTATTTAGTAGGGGTGGGTTTTAAGAGATGGAGAATGGGCCTATGTGGATCGCCCAAGAGGTGTGGAGGTCCAGGTGGAAGGATTTGGACAATGGATGATGGATGAGAGAGAGGTGATGAGAAAGGTGAAGGTAGGTTAGGTGAAAGTTCTGCAGAAAAATTCCTGTAGAAAGAAGAGGATGATAAAAAGAACTAAAAAAGGAAAATAGGGAGAAGAGAGAAGAAGATGTGTGGGGTAGTAAGAGAGATGGAGAGAAGAGATGACGAAGAATATGAAAGAAGAAGAAGAAGTGGGGAGCTCACGGCTCAACCCAACAAAGGAGATAGGGAGGGTCGCAACCCACAAACACAATGTGTCTCACAATTTTTTTTAAATCAATATTATCTGAAATTTTATTCATGCAATGAATCCTTTAAATAGGGATTACAACTTTATAAGAAAAGGAAATTCCTAAAATCCCTAAAATCTTGACTTCTAAAAACTAGGACTTTAGTTGTCACTTTTATTAGACTTGCTTACAAAGCAAGTGGACCCCACATGACTCAAAGATCTCCAAAACAAGTGAGAAAACTCTTAGCTCATGTTTTGGTAACGTGGACCCCACCAAAATATTTTTAAAATCTCATAATTTTGGGGGTTTCTCCATAGCTGCCATACAGCCCTATATGTGGGTCCCATTGGTTCAAATTTTAAAGACCACAAGGATTCTAAGACTTGTACACGACCAGCAAGCTTTGTGGGTCCCATTATTTAAAATCCTAACATAATAAAAAACTAATAAAACTCATCTAAAAATCCCTAAGGTCTTGGCAATATTTTGCCTTATTTTCCTACCTCTTTAATGCAAACAAAACCTTAAAATACAACAACAACAAACAGCCTTATCCCAACTATTTGGAGTCGGCTACACGAATCCTGTTCCACCATTCTGCTCTGTTTAAGGCCTTATCTGTTGTTAAATTACAAGCTGCCATGTCCCTCTTTAATGCAAACAAAACCTTAAAATAAAAATAAAAAATTGCATAGCCTTTAATCTGGCCCTCTTCTAGCGTGGCACATAGACTAGCCTAAAAAGATTGTCAGCGTCAATAGTCTTTGGAGGAATATTTTGTAGTGGTCTTGGGGGTTTGGTTTTTCTTTTTTTGCTTTCTGTGGGGCCTTTGGGTTATCTCACTAGTGACTGTGTCCTTTGTCGTCTGTTATGCTTGTTTCGGCTGTTTGGCCTCTACAACAACAATAATAAACAGCCTTATCCCAACTATTTGGGGCCAGCTACACAAATCCTGTTTGGCCTCTGATTAATAAATTATCCTTTCTCTCAACCAAAAAAAAAAAAAAATTTGGCGCCATACTACAGGTTAAACTTGTGGACACTTCCATACATACAAATTCTTTTCTATCATATTTTCTAGATTTCAAGTGTTATAACTGTTTATGAAATATTCATGTAATATCAGCTTATCTACGAACATCCTCCCTATATTACACTTCCATGAACTAAATAATTCTAAATACACATCTGATAATAGATTATATAAACTGCATGGATGTGTTGCAGTTTTTGGTCTGTTGAGTTCAGTCATCAGTGTGCCCCAGTCTCACATTGGAACATGTATCCATGTCTAAGTAATACCAGGGAAAAGCATTTCGATTTCAATGGATGTTTCACCTTCGGGAGTTATGGAAATTCCAGGGAAATTTCATTAGAATGTTGCATAATAATGGAAAACTTTTTTTGTTAATCACAGTTCAGATTTAAAAAATAAATAAATTCAAAAAATGTTAAGATAAGCATGATTACACACTCATAGGGATCAACCATTGAGGTTTTTGTACAGGTAAGGGATTTTTTGTATCATCAAGGACCATGGTGTTCTATGGCTGTATATGTTCAGGATTCCTTGTCCTTAAAGCAATAGAAATCTTCTTTATTATAATTTTTTTTTAAGAATAATTACATACTCAAAACCATGGTTTAAAGTTTTGCGCGATACGGATACGGGGGCACGATTTCCCCCATTAGTTTTAAATATTGCCACATCTCACATGTATCATGGCACATATCGCACATGTATCACGATATATGTAAGATTTTAATGAAATTTACCTTAAAAGGCCTGCAAGATACAATACCCGACAGTATCATGTCTCGCATCTCACAAGCCCTTATTGCAGCTTCCTAAATCTGCCCAAAAACCCCTTCTTTTTTTTTTGTAAAAGTTCTGTGGATCTAGCTTCCTAAAGCTAAATCTAGGACTCTACTTGAGTCCATTTCAATTTAAAACTTGTATTGGGGCCGGATCGACAAATCAAAGCTGAAACCTGAAATTTCGTCAACAACTTCGGTAAGTGCCCTATTTTTGCTCCAATTTTCTAGATTTTATATATGTCATGCATATATAATAGATCTACACATGCATGGAATTTTAAATATTTTTTTATCAGAAAAATTAAAGAAAATTATAAAAAAAACACACCAGATGGGCATTGTTTGGACTTTTTTTTATAAGAGAAACTACAGCCCATTATACACAACTCCATTACTATCTACCCACATGTGATTCCCAATCATAAGTCATATGGGCCCCAGTTCAGTCTTGATGTCCGCATCATAACAGCATACCCAGATAAGAGGAAGGAATGCTTCCAATTTTACAATGCAAAATTCAGATCAAACTCCCAATCTCCCTTACGTCCCCTACTTGGAACATTTCACTCTTAGCCAAATGGATATTCAAGCCCGACACCACCTCAAAACACTAGAGGATACATATCAAATAACCTACCTATCTCATATCTGCATCACAAAAAATCATAGTGTTATCAGCGAATTGAAGATGAGAGACCGAGATACCACCATCCCCCACCTCAAAACCCGAGAAATAACCCATCTCCACTTTTGTGATCATCTTCCTTTAAACCTCAACACTATTATGAAATCGAGGCTTTCCAACTTTGCGCAATGGGTGAACATGAAGAAGATTTACACCCTAACAATGACCTAAACTTCTCAAGTCCTCTACTAAACCTACCTTGAAGATTTCACTCTTATTCAAATTCACTTACAGCCCCAAAATCGCCTCGAAACATCTTAAAAGACATCTAAGTGAGCCCAACTGCGGAAAGTCTACAATCTGCATCACATAACACAGCAGTGATGTCCACAAAGTGGAAGTAAGATATTCTCAAAATGTCTCTTCCCACCTCAAAACCCGACAGGAAATCAATCTCGGCTCTCCTAAACATTCTACATAAGACCCTTGTCACCATTATGAAAAGAAAATGAGAGGGGATCCCCTTGCTACAATCCTTAGAACTCCTATCATTCATTTCAGCGCCGTCAACGACTGAAACGATGCGACAAATCCAGACCCAGAAAGGAGAAGGGCCGATAGTGAGCATTTGGGAAAGTCAGACTGATCGGCTGTCTTCATTCAAACGACGATACAGAAGAAGAACAAAATGAAGTGAGAGGCTGGGGGCAGGGAAAAGCATCCCGCTAAGCTTTCGTTCAACAACACCGAGAAAGTGAGTGACCATTCAAACACACAATTTTATCCATCTTCTCCAAATTCCTCCGATTCCCATTCTTTTCAATGATATAGTCCAGGAAAACCCAATTAACGTAGTTGCAAGTTTTTTCCAAATCTAATTTGCAAAGAAATACCATTTTTATTGCCCCTCATTCTGGCATCCATGCACTCATTTGCAAAAAGAATTCCATCCAAAATCTGCCTTATGGCCACCAAAGCCCCTTGCAATTCATAAAAAATAGAATCCATGACCAATTTTTGTAAGAAATGTGTATTTCAAACATAAGAAAAGAGTATTCCGGGTATTCTTGTGTGGTGTATGGCTATATACCTTTCTTGTGTATATCCTAGGGTCATATTGGTACTTTAAATAAATAAGGTCAAATATGAATGACCTTATTTACTTATTCATATGACTTACTGATAAAAATAAAAAAAAACAGAGGTCATTCATATGAGAGAGCTCCCTAGACTCTTCATACATATGTGACCTCTTCATTCTTCTTCATATTTCTCCTACATTACCACATATCCATAAAAGACAACTTGGTATCAGAGCACCAGAGAAGGAGCACAACAAACGGCTGATGTCAGCAGATCATACAGATGACCTAAAGGTGAAAGTGAGAAAATTTGATATTCCCATGAAGAATGAATAAATATATTTTTTTAATGATTTTCCACTTTTTATGGGGATCATTACATGATTTTTCTGGAATTTTTCGGTAAAAAATCAAAAATTCTAGATTTGATATATTTGAACCATGTGATTTTTTTTTAAGGTTTTTTAGCATATTTTTTGGTACTTGGTATATGTTGGTCACTTTCTTTCACAAGAATCTTTCAAAACTGGTTTCATAAAGATGGAGGAGTATCGATGGAGTTGTGTAAATTTTTTGAAGATATATCTAACCCCCTTGTTTCCGGCATTTTCTGCTATTTTTTTAATAGCAATCATACTTGGTGTGACTTGCGTTGAGATCAAGCCATATATTATTGATATTTGGGTCAGTCTATGTCTGCCTTTACTGCTTTTTGTTATCCATATGCTGCGTGGGGCTCTTTAAGGGTAGTCCGGCCCTATTCTATGTGAAATTGGACTATGTAGTCCCATGTGTACCTAGTTGGAACAGCAACTTGCAGGTGTTTGTGAACTGATGAAAGTCCAAGGAGTTCTTTTTTTTCAACAAAGGTGAAATTTTTTTCCCTTGGCAGTGCAACTACACTACATTTATATAGTGTGAAAATGTCTGAAGTTATCGAAACTAAAGTCACCCAGTCCACTTCAACCATTGGCACTGGAACAAGGTGGTTAATCAAGGTGGGCAATCTGATCCTCTAAATACACAGATTACTTCAGTAAAAATTGATGGGACGAATTACTTGGCCTGGTCTCACTCAGCCAAAATTTCCTTGAAAATTAAGATAAATGGGAATATGTTACTGGAGAGATTCCTATACCCAGTCTACTGATCCGGGTTTTTGTAAGTGAAGAGTGGAGAATACACTAGTAATGGCATGGCTACTACAGTCATGCAGCCAGATATCAGCAACACATATTTTTGTTGGGTACTGCCAATAAATTTTGGGAGTCACTTGCAGAAACTTATTCTGAAGTTAGTCAAATTGCTCAAGTGTATGAAATTCAACAACAAATGTGGAAGATGAAGCAAGGTGATCAGTTCATTACTGCGTATTATGGGAAGTGATTGACCAGTATGAACCACTTCCTGTCAAGTGTTCTGTAGATTGATGCAGCACAGCATAAAGAAGAGCTTAATTGCAGGAGAATGGATTGCAGCAGTTCCACTATATAAATTGATCAAATAGCAAAGGTGTAAGACTTCAGGAGATAATGTTTAGGATTGTTATAAAGGACAGACATTCACTTAGGTCTTTATTCGAACAGGTGGGTGCAGGTGTCAGATTCTTGCACAAGCCATTGTCTTACGGTTAAGCTGTGGTAGGCTATGAATATGAGATTTAAGTCGGATGGTTGAGGTTGAGCAGGGTAATACTAAGACAGATATGTAGACTTGTAAACTAAAGAAGATGGAAGCATGTTAGGAAGAAGGCTAACAGGAGGCTGACAATTGGAGGCTAACAGGTTTTGCAGTTAATAAGGGTCCAAAACAGAAATATATCATAGGTTGAACAGCAAGGTTCTGGAGCTGTTTAGTAGGATTTAATGGATTAACTGGGTTGCTGATTTCTGTTGTATCAGAAAAAGAATAACAGGGTCAAACTTGTGGAAACAGGGACCAAAATCAGATGGGTTAATTAGATGTGGATGTTGTCAAGCAGCAAGGGTCACAAGGAACTATCAGATTCAAGTCATAGGATGAAATAGAGATTATGAATGCTTTGAACTGATTGATGGCGGTGAAGTAAAGTCGAAGATTTCAGGAGGTACAGGTGAAGAGATTCGAATTAAGTCTTGAAGATGAGGGTTTGGCAATCATTGAAAGAGGCAAAGGTCATCCTAGGCGAATAAGTTTGCCAACAAATCTTATGTCGAGATTTGAGATTAGCAAACTTCTGCGCCTGTGCCTGCGGTGGTGATAGCACGACAGAACTTAAAGAAACCATTCGGTTCCGTGGGGGTTCTCTGTTTGTGGCTAGGTGCTAAAACGACTGGGGCAGTTTCATTAGAATTTGTGAATGGAGATTGCAAGAACAAAACAGGTTCATCATTACTCTGGCTGGTGAGAATTGTATGGGATTGTGGGGCTTAGTGGAGCTATTGAACCAGATGACAGAACCAATGTGCCCTAAGGTTCCGAATCTAGCAGAGTGGGTCGGAGGCGGCACTGGCTCTAAACCGCATTGGGTGCGTCTGCCAGAAAACAAGCAATCGAACAATGTCCTCGTCTGTGATGTTTGGGGGCTTCTGCTCCTTTAAAAATAGTGGGTACAGCTGTGTCCCGTCATTTCCGCAAGGTTGGAGAGGAGAAGTTTGTCATGCTTCCCACTGGGTTGCCTGCCAATCGTGCTTTCTTTGATACGAATTCTTTCGAAGAGATCAACAGGATCCTTGACGAGGGCCATATCCGGATGGGAAATGGGGTATTGGTCTTTCACAGGTGGACTTCCTCTGCCACCAGGATAGCGGTGGAATCAGTTGCAGGCCACCACTGGATCAAAGTTTGGGGGTTGCCATTGTCGGAATGGCCCAATGCAACATTCTCCGAGATTGGCCATCGTTGTGGTGGGCTGGTGGAAGTTGACCCTCGTTCAGCAAAGAAAGAGATTATATCAGCGGTCAAGATGAAGGTTGGGGCCAGGACGTTGACGGATATTCCAAGGATGCTGAAATGGGTTGAGGACGACGTGTTCGTTCCGGTGATCAAAATAGAAACCAATATGCTGGTTATTAACAGCACAGACGAACGGCAAGACGGGTCAGAGAGATGAGCATTTGTTCCTTTCTGGATCTTCCATCATGGGGCGGATCCAGGTGAATATCCAGGCCGAGGTGTCACAGTTATGACCATTGGATAAATCTGTCTCTGGCAAGGCTGTCGGATCCCTGAAAGAAGTCGGCCAAAATTATCCTTCTTTATGGAATTCAAATCATTTTGAATTTGAAGGAGGAGTGAAGAGTGCTAATGGGCCTGATGTAAATGGGCCTAAATCAAACTAGGTCTGGCAAGCCAAAGATAATGGGCCATCCCACTCAGGGGCTGGAGCTAAAGATCCAATCAATCCTAAGTGATCCAGCCCATCAAAGACCCAGATCATTCTTGGTATAAAGGCGGAATGGTAAAGACGTCGAGGGATATCAGTCCCAATTGCAAGAGAAAATAAAGGGGACTCGTCGACGACATCTTCGTCAACACATGGAGGATATCGGCAAGTAGCAAAGTTTGAAGTTCTTCCTATGTGCAGACGGCAGCAGGTATGGAATATTCATGTGATAGTTCTAACTCCATTCTATCTCCAGCATCTCCTCATGCCAATGGGCTGTGCCTACGCCGAATTCAAAACCCCTGAACTCTCAATGCCTCCTCTCCTGGGCCCTTCTCTAGAACACAATAGTGATTTGGAAGGAGTGGCATCAAACGGGTTCATGTCGGACCCATTGGTTGGGTGAGCTGCAAAGGGGACCTGGTGGGTTCCATGAAAATCTGGGTGAAGAGGATGAGGAATATGTATCGGAGCAGATCGAGGTGGAGGAGAAAGTGTTTCCGGATGCCAAAATAGGACATTAATTTTTCACACCCATTCATCACGGTAGATTGGTTGATTACTCTAAATCCTCAGAAGAGGCGGCAGAAGGGGGGAATGGACATCACTCAAGAATCTTTTGTAATTACGCTTGCTCTAAATCTAAGGATTACTTGGTGAAGAAGGCCAACTCCTAGGAGAAGTTGGCGACCAAGGAAGATAATCAAGATCCAAATTCTATATCACCTCCTCTCAACTTTTTTTTTTATTTATTTTGGGAGACAAAATAAGGTAATTTATTAAAAAGCACCAAAGGCACCGAAAACATGAGAGATACTCATACAACCAACAACAGCCGACTCCACAACAACAACAACAACAAACAGCCTTATCCCAACTATTTGGGGTCGGCTACATGAATCCTGTTACGCCATTTCGCT
>JAOXJP010061050.1:0-15667 GCA_025762735.1 Platanus orientalis | reverse complement strand
CTAGTAAAGGGAAAAGGGTGGCGATGGCGAAGGAAAGTAGCATGTCAGAATCGGAGGATGAGGGCTTTTTCAAGTATGATGGCTGCACTAGTTGTTCGTCACCGGCAAAGGGGGATGGACATCTCAGCTTTCATGATCACTTCTCATTTCTCAAAGGCCTCGGAGAATGTAACTCAAACTTTGAGCCTATTCCCAGCTGATGTGCCTCTAACACCCTTCCCTTGCTATCTGCGATGCCTTTTTGGGGTGATTGCACTAATAAAGTCTATTGAGGGTATTTCTAAGGTCTCTGAACTTGGAGACAACATAGTGGAGGCAGCATACGATTTAGATCGAGTGGATCGGGTGGGGGTCCGTCGGGTGAAACGTTAGAGCCTATCTTGACGTTGCCTCCCCCTGATTCTTCGTCATAATGGGTTATTCGTAAGGTTATGGAGTTAAGCAAGAAGATGGGATATCTTTTGATGGAATTGTCTTCAAGCTGGAAGAAATTTTTAAGGAAATAGAAAGGAGTGTCAGCCCCAAGAGAGGAGGTTCTCTGGTTACAAAGGGACATTATCAAGACAAAAGAGTCAAGGAATTGAAGTGTCCATTGACAACCATCGACTATGGTAATGTTTACAGTGGCAGGAAGAGGGGTCGTGACAAGCATAGGGGCATTGACGGAATGGGGAGGAGCTTATCCATTTCTCATCTTTCCAATGAAGATAACAATATTGTCTTGGAATGTTAGACGTCTAGGGAGCGGGGATCGAAGGATCTGTGTCAAAGATAGATGGAAGGTTGACCTTATAATGCTCCAGGAAACCAAATTAGATCATTGCAGTATGCTTGAGGCTAAGGCCAGTTGGGACACAAGCGGTTGTGGTTTCATTCATGAAGAAGCTATTAATCAAGCAAGAGGCATATTAGTGGCAAGGGATTAGAAGCGAATTGAGGTTTCAGAATCTAGTATTGACTCCTCGATTTCCATCAAGTGTAAGAGCCTAGAAGTTGCTTTTGATTGGATTTTCACCAAAGTTTATGGGTCTTCGGATGCTGCCAGCAGAATGTCAATTCTAGATTTACCCGAGGTGGAAGTGCATTGGCTGGGCTATGGTGCATTGGGGGTAATTTTAACATAGTGTGCTTTCCCTCAGAGAAGAAAAGGACACATTATCGCTCTAGGTAGATGAAGTTATTTTTGAATTTTATATCCTCTCACCTTCTGATCGATTTTCCTCTCACGAGTGCCCTTTCCATATGGTCCAGCAAGTGAAGGATCCCCACCATGAGTCGGATTGACAAATTTTTAGCCTCATCTGATTGGGAAGAGCATTTGTTCCAGTCTCGTCAACTTGTAATCCCTTAACCATCCTCGCATCACTATCCTATTTTGTTGCAGCATGTGGAGCATGATTTCGACCCTTCCCCCTTCAGATTCGAATTCATGAGGTTGGAGGTCGAGGGTTTTAGGGAGCAGGTGTGTAGTTGGTGGGAGCACCTGCACTTTGAAGGGTCTACAAGCTTCTCTCTAGCCCAAAAGCTCAAGTCACTAAAAGAAAAGGTAAAGAATTGGAATAAGGAGATGTTGGGTGGAATTGAGCTCTATAAAACTTCTTGCTTGGAAAAGATTACTGCCTAAGATGTTAAAGAGCGGCAAAAAAGCATCACTTCTTCGAAAGTGTGGCAAGGGAGAAGATGCATCAGGAGTATTTGAAGTTGCTAAAAATGGAAGAATAGTCGCGAAAACAAAAAGCCAGAATTACTTGGCTTAATGAAAGAAATTCCAACACCAGCTTTTTCCATAAAATGGATGGTGTATGATATGTCTAGGAAAACCACATATTGAAAGAAGAAAGAAAGCCCAAAATCCGAATTCTGAAAAATCTAGGTAGTAGTGTGAAATTATCAAAATACTACTGTCCGTGCATCAGAACATTCTATGTTCTAAAAAGGCGATTCTTGGGTCCACATTACACCACTCTTCCATATTTTAGAAAATTTAGATAAGTTTGTGTGTGAAACTATATACACAAGTTTGTTGTTTTTTGGGTTTATAAAAGGAAATTAGAAAACCAGAAACAGAAAATAAAGAAGTGTCAGAAAGAGAAAAAAAAATTACTTACTCATAAGGAAGAGAGAAAGAGAGGGTATCACACCCCAAGAGAAGAGAGAATCGGGGGATACCACACCCATTTCAAGACACATGTGTCTTCTTTTTCAAATATTCATCTTCAACTAATTTACTTCATACATAGAAGGGCCTTTTAATAGGCATTAAATTGATAATAAAATAAAATAAAATCTCATATTCTAGATCTTTTAACTAAAATAGACTTGCCAAATAATAAAAAACTTCTAAAAAAAAAAAATAAATCTTGGGTGGCACAATATTTAGCTTGTTGGCTAAATTATTGGGCTCCACAAGATCTTAAACAATATCCCAAAATATCTTCCACAATCTTGGAAGAAATATCTCCAAATATTTTCCACAATCTTGGAGAATATTGGGCTGATAAATTGGCATTGTGGGTCCACCAAATATTCTCCAAAATCTTAAAGAATATTGGATATATCTTGCAACTCATATTATGAGCCCCCTTAGTTGACTTTAAAGAGTCACAAGAAAACAAATAAAGGAGTTGTCATCCAACCACTTTTGTGGGTCCCATAGACAAAGGTGGCAGCCCATAAAATGACAAAAATACCCCCTAATGACCCATCATTAAGTCCCTAAAAAACCATAGCTTTTCAACCATATTGCAAGTATACCTTTGAAAATAAAATTCAATTCTACCCCTTGGCAAACATGCCTTATTAAATTCAACCCCATATGACTTAAAATAATTGCAAAACCCCCCTAAACATAGAAAATTAACTCTACACAACTGGACACTCCATGAAAAACTATCAATGGTCTTCCAACTTCTTCTTCTTAACATGATATGCTCCTGCATCATACTCCCCGAGTTTGAAAAAGTTCGACCACGAACTTGTTGGAATAGAATCTTTAAATTCAATGATGAAAACTCCATCTTGAGGGTCATCAATTAGTTGAGGCAGTAACATTAAATGAATCATAAAGAAGATCACCAAGTGATCATGTTGAGGCATGCTTACTTCCTTGGGTTACAACTTGATGTCTTCCACGTATTCTTCCTTGTCTTCAATTTGTGGTTCATCTTGAGGAGCAATGAAGGCTGGTTCATGGTTCTTAGTTGACATCACCACTTGTTAGGAAACTTCTTCGGATGTTAGTTCATGTTTTTTGGGAGATTTCATCTTCAAGGGAGAATCCTCCTTTAGTATAAGTTCTTCCAGACTTGATGGCTCCTTTGGATAGATTGTTGTGGTAAGGTTTTGAGAACATACCATTGACCACAACAAATAAGCTTGAAGAGGCATGCTTCCACATTGTATGTAGCACATCTTTCCGTAATCCACGTCTTCTCTAAGATCACTCCACAGCATTCCGATGAGATCTTGCATCCTTCACAATCTACATATCTTCCCATAAAAAATTTAACGGTATACTTGTCATCATAGTACCCACAATAGGCATGATCTTGTTCATCTTGCTCGATTTTCTTCATTATGCTTGAAAAAATTAAGTTTTCTTTACTTTGATCAGTAATTAGAACTTTAAAGAGTTCTCAGATGGAAGAGAAAACTTACTTCTAACCTCCATCATTCCCGGAACTCAACTAGATAGAACTAGCTGAAAAACCGAAAGCTCTGATAGCAAATTTGATGTAGGATATGTCTAAGAAAACCACAAATTGAAAAAAGAAAGAAAACCCAAAATCCGAATTCTGGAAAATCTAGGAAGTGGTGAAATGATCAAAATACCCCTGTCCATCCATCAGAAAATTATGCGTTATGATAGGGTGATTCTTGGGTCCATGTTGTACCACTGTTCCAAATTTCGAAAAATTAAGATAAGTTTGTGTGTGAAACTATATACGCAAGTTTATTGCTTTTGGGTTTATAGAAGGAAACCAGAAAACCAGAAACAGAAAAAGAAAAAATAAGAAAATAAAAAAGAGTAAGAAAGAGAGAAAAGATTACTAATTCATGGGGAGAAGAGAACAGAGTGGATACCACACCCCAAGATGAGAGAATTATGGGATACCATACCCACTTCAACACACGCATGTCTTATTTTTCAAATATTCATCTTCAACTAATTTACTTAATACATAAAAGGGTTTTTAAATAAACATTACATTGAGAATAAAATAAAATCAAATCAAATATTCTAGATCTTCTAACTAAAATAGACTTGCTAAATAATCTAAAACTTCCAAAGAAAAAAATAAATCTTGGTTTGCACAATATTTGGCTTGTTGGCCAAGTTATTGGGCCCCACAAGGTCTTAAACAATCTCACAAAATATTCTCCACAATCTTGGAGAATATTAGACTGACGAATTGGCATTGTGGGTCCCCCAAATATTCTCTAAAATCGTAGAAAATATTGGAGATATCTTATAGCTCATATTATAGGGGGGGCTCGTTGACTTTAAAGAGTCACAAGAGGACAAATAAAGGGATTGTCGTCCAGCCACTTTTGTGGGTCTCATAGGTTGAGGTGGCAGCCCATAAAAAGACAAAAATACCCCCCCCAACGACCAGTCATTAAGTCTCTAAGAACCCCACATCTTTTTAGCCATATTACAAGTATATCCTTGAAAATAAATCATATTCTACCCCTTGGCAAACATGCCTTATTAAATTCAACCCTATAGGACTTAAAATAATTGCAAAAACCCCCTTGAAAACATAAAATTAACTCTACACTACTAGACACTCCATGGAAGACTATCCATAGTCTTCCAACTTCTTCTTCTTAACATGGTATGCTCCTGCATCAATGGCCTCCCTGCACTCTAAGAACAACACCATTTCTAAGTTGTTTATGGATGATGGGTGGGTAACTAAGAAGTCCAAGGTGCGTGTTACAATTTCTATATTTTACCATGCTCTCTATGTTGAACCCTTCCATCTAAGACCGTGGCTTAATAGTGTGTATTGTAGTTGTATTTCTAAGGAGAGAAAAAGTTGGATGGAGTGGCCGTTCTCTAAGCAAGAGGTCCTTGAAGCCATAAGAGTCTCTTGAAGGAAAAAGCGTCGAGTCCAGATGGTTACCCCATAAAGTTTTTTATAGTGTCCTAGAACGTGATTGGCATTGATGTCATGAAGGCTATGGTAGAGTTTCACAAAAATGCGTCGTTGTGCAGAAGTCTCAACTCCATTTTCATAGCCCTTATCCCAAAAAAAAGGGTGTTGTGGAGCTTAAATCATCCTATCAACCTATTGGGGAGCTTCTACAAAATTTTGGCTAAGACGTTGGCCCGAAAACTTAAAGATGTCATGGGCTTGGAAATTTCATCTAACCAAAATGCTTTTGTTAAAGGCTGTCAAAGCCTCAATTGTTCCCTCATTGCTAATGAGTGTATTGATTTGTGGATAAAGAAGAAGCATCTGTGGGTTGAGTGCTAGGTTGATATGGAAATGGTTTATGATCATGTCTATTGGAACTTTTTGGAGGATATCATGCTAAAGATGGGCTTTGGTTGTACTTGGAGAAACTAGATTAAGGTGTGTATTTCAACAGCCTCCTTCTCAGTTATGATCAATGGCTCATCTAGAAGGTTTCTTCTAATGTAACAGAGGATTATGTCAGAGAAACCCACTGTCCCCTTTCCTCTTCAACTTGGTCGTGGAAGCTCTTTGCCATTTGGTGCATAAAGCTGAAAGCTAGGCCCTATTGTGTGGCTGCTGTCCTTATTATGTCTGTCCCATCAATATCTCTTATTCAGTATGTAGATGACTTTCTTTTTCTCTGCAGGCTAAGGAAGAACAGATCAGAAATCCTCAAGGATTATTACTAGTCAACCTTCACAAGACCAAGTTCATAGGGGTCGGGTTTGTCCCTAACATGGCCTCCCTCGCTGGCCTTTTAAATTGCTCGGTGTCTCAACTACTGGGCACCTACCTAGGGTTGCCTTTGGGAGAAAAGCATTCTTCTGCACATATCTGGGAGCCGGTCATTGAAAGAGTGGATAGGAGGCTGTCTTTGTGGAAAGGCAGATACCTCTCAAAGGGAGGAAAAGTTGTATTGATCAGAAGTGTGCTCTCACTATTCCATATTCCATGCTCAGTTGTTCAGAGGATGGATTCTATCTATCGTCATTTCCTTGGGGCTGAATTGGATAACTCTCCTAAGATTCCCTTGGTCAAGTGGAATTATATTTGCAAGCCAATGAATTATGGTGGCCTAGGTGTTATGTCCCTTAAACACATGAATTCTGCGTTGCTGTCCAAGTGGTTATGGAGGTTCGGTGCCGAGAGGGAGGTGATTTGTTCCAAATATGGTGTTCAATCCTCGGGCCAGGCTAGTGATTCTGCAGTTGGGCCTTTTGGTACAGGTGTTTAGAAAAGATTGGTTCCATAAGCAGATTGTGAATAAAGTTGGCAACGGGTCCTCCATCCAGATCGGGAAAGATATTTGAGGTGGTTCCTCCTCCCTTGCAGCGGATTTCCAAGAGATCTTTGCCCTTGCCAGGTTCAAAGATGGCTCGGTGCAGGATCACATTAATAATCAGGACCCCTTGGCAGCCTGGAACTCATGGCTTCAGCACCCTCTGAATGACTGGGAGATGGAGGCCATTGCCTCCTTGTTGCAGCGGCTGGATGGGGTCCCTTTGGGACACTTAGCAGATAAGTGCTCTCAGGTTTAGACGAAGAATGAGGATGGCCTGTTTTCTGTTAGCAGTGCCTACCAAGCCCTCATGGAGGAAATTTCTCTCTTCTCCCATGCCAAAATCATCTGGAAATCCAAGATGCCATCCAAGGCAGCCTTTCTCCTATGGCGGGTTACTCTGAAAAAGGTGCTTATGGTTAACCCCAAAGCTAGGGGATTCCACATGCTGAATAGATGCTGTCTTTGCTATTGCAACAAGGAAACAGCAAGGCATTTATTCATCCATTGTCCTGCGGCTCATCTGGTTTGGGACCACTTCCTATGGAGATTTAAGTGCTGTTGTGTTATGCCAGGATCTATGAATCATGTGCTGTCTATGTGGACTAAGGAAGATCTGACAGACCTTTCAGTTTGTGGAAAATCTCTGTGGTTTTGCACCCCGATCATAGTGTGCTGGACCCTTTGGATCGAAAGGAACACTTTGATAGAGGTCGGGTGGATAATGTAAAGCTCCCAGATTCTGCCCTCTCTCTCATGTATTCACAGACTTCTCACCTCCCTGTTCTGAAGGACATGAGGTTCCATGATTTTCTTTTTGGGTGGGATGGCTTAGTTTTCAGCTAAGGGGCCCTATCAAGCCCTCAGCTGAGTTGTACCCCTCGTGATGCTCAGTTTCCAATATTACTTTATTGATTAAAATAAAAAAGATCCTTGCTTTTAAAAGGGATGGAAAACATAATTAGAAAAAATATGTTTTAAAGGTAGAAAGGTCAAAGGATGCAATGTGTGTGTGTGTGTGTGTGTGTGTGTGTGTGAGAGAGAGAGAGAGAGAGAAAGTCCATATACTGGATCATACCACCAGAAATTGTGCCACGGAAAGGATCGAGCCAAGTCTTGTATGAGTTCCTGTCTGCAAGCTTGGGCACAAACCAATCCCACATATTGCATGACTTCGTGCCAGTCTTGAGAAGCTACTAACTACAGCCAAACTAACAGTTATCAGCATTCAAGAACTGAAAGGTGACTAAACAATTGAAGGATATAAGAACTCTGAATTTGGTTGATTGATTGTACAGCAACAATCGAAGGGTTGGAGTCTTCTCCATTCTCTGGGTGGGTCACATCTGCTCCAAATATTATGGTTGGCATGTCACTGACCAACAGTATCTTCCAGCTGATAGCATCCAAAAGAACAGTGTTTCTTCCATCTGCAAGTACATAATATAAAAGTGATCATGTTAATATATCTATGCTATTGTTCTCACCTTACATTGACAAGGGACACATTAGCCAAGTACTGTTTGTTGATCTTGAAGACATGCTTTGTGATACAGCATTGTCTTATCAAACCCAGATCCATTCACATATCCCGCTGGAGATCATCTTAAAAAGTAAGAGAATTACATCAGATTTAAAAATAATATAAAAAACTATATTTTGTTTGTTTGAGCAATTAAGCTCAAACTCTGTTTTACTGAATTATCGCACCACATACATAAGAACCATCACACACCATATAGAGAACCATTGTTGTCAGTCAATATTGCTAAGAGAAGCTGTGGCTCTTTGCCCTCAAATTTGTTCACAGATGAATGGTAAACATGCTTCAAAGCCATCTCTACTTGTTCAGGCCTTGCTTAGTAGATGGAATCATAGGCTCTGGATTGAATTCCTGCAGAATACGAAAACCACTCTATGAGAAGATACATAAGTAGATTGGTCAAAGAATGATGTTCAAAACAGAGAGAAAAGTACCATGCCAGACATTTTACACCTTTGAGCCAGTACAAAACTCACGAGCTATGCCCTCTTGAATAATCTTAGAGAAGTTCGTTACATGCCCACCAGCTGACAGTGCTTCCATTGATCATTTTCTTTTTAACATGAGGCAAGAGAACAAGGACCAAAAAATCAGAGGTAGGAATTATATATAAATATAACACATTGGTAGGTTGAAATGAGGGATTATACAAGCCTACGTATTTCAACTTGAACTCAAACCACGTGTAACAGATAAGTCTGGAAAGCTTATATGAACAGGAAAATTGAACAATAAATTTAAAAAAAAATCATAATTATAGAAAATCTTTTCTTGAGTCGTTTATGTTGGTTTCAGAAGGAAATCATGAAACAAGGATATTAGATTTGTCTCTATAAAGGAAGGATGCAGTGTGGAATTTGACCAAAAAACTACATAGTCTAGTGGGGACAGAAAACCATTAAAACAACAGCAACAGCCTTATCCTAACACAGAGAAACACTACATTAACAAAAAATTAAAAATCTATACCTTCTTTTTTATAATTTTGTTTTCATTTTATTTTTATTTTTGTTAAAGGATGTGAAGAACTTGACAACTACACCAAATGTATGACATGGGAATTAGAAAATAGCAGTTGGAGTGTGCTACTGCTAAGGTCAAAAGCCATCCTGGCCCAAAACAGAAATACCTTGTTCATCATATTTGACTGACTAACTTGGGGCAAAAAATCTTTTTCCTTCCCAGTATCATGATATTTCATCTGCATAAAGTGATGAGATCAGATGGTGTTCAAAGGCCTAAAAAAAAAATGTCATTATCTGAATCAAACAAGTGTGTTACATAAGCTACAGCATTCCCCAAGCAGCAGGAAGAATCTTAGCCTCAAAAGAAACTAGCTTTTCACTGAGTTTGATCCTGAACTCCTTCGCATATGGGTCTTGATTGAGTTCGATCCCAAACTCCTTCGCGTATGGATCTTGATCATAGCCGTTATGTTGAACTGTCTATGAAGTTTTTGAAATAATATAAAAGAAAAAACGTATCATTGCTTCAAGTAAATCAAGATTCAACAAATGACAAGCTTATTCAAAAAGAGGGAAAAAAAAAAGGATTCAACAATGACGATCACAACAGGTCAATAATATAACTGCAACTAATACAGATTTTTTATGAATAACAATACAGATTCTAGTTATACCTTTCTTAGTAGAAAGCTTTAAATTGGAAAATTAAAAACTACAATTACACATATCCTCCTCACAAATTGAATGCAGTAATCTATTAAATAAAGCTATCATGTAACAAAAACTTAGTAGCTGTTCTATCAAAGTAAATAAATTACACTACAAAATCCATAAATCCTACATTTTTTAGTTTTCTAAAATCAATAGTGGAGGAACAAAAAGAAAGAGATAAAATTAAAGATCAGAAATACCTGCAAAATGCCATTTTCCTGATACAAGAGAGCAGTGATTTGTTTTTCCAATCAACCATTTCGTACACCCTTTGGCCCTCAACAATTTTGCAGGCCTAGGAAATTAAAATGTCATTGTTTGTTATCAACAAAATCACCTTGAAGCTTGCTTCCTCATTTAAGAGATTGGCAATAGAAAACCCACAAGGAAAAGAAATTAGTTTCACCATTTGGCTCTAAACTAGAGACAGATGATTCAACTTCTGACGATTTTAATAGAGAAATTAAACAGTGACAACCTGTTCTTGTCAAAACTTTTGTTTTAGGTTTGGAAAAGATTACAGACCTTGAGCACGAGAGAGAAGCATCTAACGTGAGTTCACTCATTGGTTGTAATATAAATACCGAAACCTAATACTTTCTTCGCACATTCCCTTTATGATTGACTTCAAATTTCACTCTTTTAAGAGCCCTTTCGATCTGGTAGACATTTTCCAGACGAAATTCTCAAGTTTAATAGGAGAACATGAATGATACATAACCAAAAAATAAATAAAAACGAAGAGAGAGAAGAAGAGAGAAAATGAATCCAGTCTCCACCAAAACAAACAGGTAGTACCTTCTTATTGTCAAGATCAGACAACGGCCTGCAGTATATCTTTACAACCGCTTCCGAGATTGTAAATGGATAAAAAATGCTCGCCTTAACGAATGCTAACCACTGCTCCTTGTCAGGCAGCGGGCACATCAGCGCCAAAAAGTGAATATATGCCCCCAAAAAAGTAAAAATTACTTTTCAATGCTGATGTGTCAGCTCCTAACAAGAAGCAGTTATGAACATTTGTTAAGAGAAGCATCATAAACCAATCCTGAGTTGGACAACCTAATTTCGGGTTGAGCTGAGCTTAGACTAACTTTTAAACCTGAAGTTTTATTCTGACTGAGCTTGAACATGTTCAAATTCAGTCAAATACCCAACTCGGCCGAATTAGTTAACAAATAATAATTTTATTTATAAGCTGATATTAAATCTATATTTTATTTATTCTTTTTGGATCCATATATATTTTATCAAATTTACTATCATCCAATAATTTTAAGCGTCAAACGTTAAAAAAAAAAAAAAAAAAACCCATATAATATGCATTTATGAGTAATTACAAGTTTAAAATCAAACTTAAAACTAAGAAAAAAGTTTGCCCAAGGTCCTTTGTTTAAACACAAGTTGAGTTCGGGCTTACCTCAACCTAGCTCAGCTAGGCCCAATTGACTGTTCTAGTAGTCTAATGGTCTTCTTTGAAATGGGAATTAAAATATATATATCTGAGCTTTTAAAGTGCTAAGCTTAGTGAAGCTTGGCTCATGCTCATTTAGGAAACAAGCTCAACTCAAGGCTCAGGCTCAGCTTGATGAGCTTTAAACAAGGTGAACACTGAACTGAACTAGGTTAGCTCATTGACATCCCTAAACAATTCCATAAATTACAAGAGTCGTTGGATGAATAAGAATGTTTATTTGACGTAGTTGAGCCAATTGTATTTGTAGAACCAAGGTGATGAAGTTAATACTCAACCCTATTCCTTAGCATTGCAAGCACACAATTGTAAGCAACTTGAACCTGTCCCTACGCTTGTAAAAGACAAAGAAAGGTTCGGAGCCAAGGAAATTAAGCTCTTGGGTTAGAAAAAATCAGTGGAAAACACTCCATAATATGTGGTCTTTAACACCAAAGGGAGCCACCAAAAAGAGATTACTTTTCATATAAATTTGCCAAGTCCTTTACATACACAACATGCCCTAAAAATGAGGACGTACATCACTCTACACTCCAACAAAGCATTAATGGCTTCTCATAAAAATAAAACATAAAATATGCATTTCTCTTGACAAACCCCATATTCCCAACTAAAATAATCTTTTCCTAGATTTGAAAACAAATGCAAGACTATTCACCATCATTAAATAGACAAAAATTATGAATGCAACAAAAAACTAGATTCAATTTATAGTTTCCACCAAACTCCATTAGTTACATAGGTCAACTTACACCCGATCCAATCATACGATTAAACCATCATCTCAAGCCCAAGGTTTGGGCCTCTTCTTTTCGTTTAACCACTCCAAGTAGTTTCATGC
Organism: Platanus orientalis; assembly: GCA_025762735.1. Taxonomy (NCBI): domain Eukaryota; kingdom Viridiplantae; phylum Streptophyta; class Magnoliopsida; order Proteales; family Platanaceae; genus Platanus; species Platanus orientalis. Next base: position 3,668 of record JAOXJP010061050.1, on the reverse strand, counting down.
AACCTAACATACATCAATAGCTCCAGCTGGGAAAGAACTCGCCGTTGAGTTCTAATCAATCAGATGAGTCTCCAAATTATGAAGTGAGATGTTTGATATTGAAAACATCTAGTATAAAAATATGACTAAACGACTTCAAACAGTGTGCATTATCATTGATCTTCTTTAAAACTTTGTAAGGGCTCTTCCCAACTGGATAGCGGTCATGGGTAAGAATAATCCATACAAAATCTCTTTCTTAAAATACAATTGTCTTCACATGTTTGTCAACAGTTGCCTTGTACTTTGCGTTACTAGTCTCAATTTGTTTTCACACTTGCTTATGGATAAACTAAATGTGTTCCACCAAGTTCTTTCCCTTGTTACTAACTCATCCCATATTAAGAATAGGAATTTACTCTTCTCATGTCAGGAATGGAAATTAAATCTAATGTTCCATACAAGTTTATTCTATAAACAACTTCAAACAAACTATGTTGAGTGGTCTGATTCTTAGATCCGGTAAAAACAAATTCTACTTGTGACAACACCTAATCCCAACTCTTCACATTGTTTCCCATCAAGCTTCAAATTCAATTTCTCAAACCCCTTTTGGTCACTTATGTTTGAACATCAGTTTGTGAATGATAAGTCATGCTAAAATTCAACTCAATTCTCAACTTTTTTCACAATAACAACAAAAACAAATAGCCTAATCCCAACTATTTGGGGTCTACTACATGAATCATGTTCCATCATTCCGTTCTATTTAGGTCATATATGTTGTTAAATTATAAGATTTCATGTCTCTCCTTACTACTTCAACCCAGGTCAATTATGGCCTTCATCTAGTCCTTCTAGCACCTTTAACTTGCATCGTCTCGCTCCTCTTCAGTGGCACAGTCATTGGTCCTTGTTGCACATGACTAGACCATCTCAATCAACCTTCCCTCATTTTATCACTTATTGGTGCTACACCTAAGCTCCCACAAATGGATTCATTCCTAATTCTATCCTTTCTAATTTTGCCACTCATCGATCACAACATCCTCATTTTCAGCCACACTCATTTTATGTATGTGTTGTTTGTTGGCTGCTCAACATTCTACTTTACAAAAGCATGGATGGTCTTATAGTTGTCTTATAAAATTTTTCTTCAATTTTAGTGGTATTCGTTTATCACACAACACTCCAAAAGAACCTCTCTCCTTTAACCATCTCACTCTAATTCTATGAGCAACTTTTCACAATGTCTTCCAAAAATGACTAATGATTTTTATGTCTCAATCGAAAGTGATAGATTAAAGAACACCATGTAATTGCACAATCTCTTTAAAGTAAATATTTGTGATATTAAAAGCATCTATGGTCTAAATGAGACATTTTAGAGAATCTATACACTACAACAAATATTGGTTCCACCGGGCATACAAAAAAAATCATGAATAGGATTTATCATGGATTCCATCATCAATGGTGACATGTTTCCTTATGATTGTAAAGCCTTCTTTTTATCTATAGATTTTTGTCTAGGAATTTGGCTTGATCCCATTGGGCATGCCAAAAAAGGTGTTTGACTAAAAAAAAATCTTGTGCGAGCATACCAGTGCTACGTTAGCACAAATTTTTTTCTCACCTTTAACCACAGGTGTCTAGTCAAACCATGAGATCGATTATTATTTTTAGCCGTTTGATCTACCACCAAATCAAAAGAGATCAGGCGATTACGAGGGGAGGGTTCTTCCCTCTGTGAGTTCTTTTTGCCTCTAGATCGAGGACTTTCTTTAAGCAAATGTCATGATAGTGTTAGAAAAATAAAACTTGCATAAATAATATTTTGCTTGTGAATAAAATACAACATGTTTAAGACAACAATATATGAAAAATTATGATAATAATACCGTAAATCAGAACAACAACGAGCCGAGACAATTGTGGTGTTATTTTAGAAACTTAGGACTGTATATCGTTGCTATAGATACCTAGCGAAATGATGGCGGTGATATTGTTGTTGTAACCACATGAAATGGTGGAAATGTACTATAAAGTTATAAAAATAATAGTGGAAGATAGATGGTGGTGGAAGATGGTGATGGTACAACCTGTATAGGAATTAAATAAACTTCACAAGGTGGAAATATGGTGGTATGCTTGTGGAGGAATTAATTAAACTCTAGAGGATGAAAAGGTGATAGAGAGGTTGCAACATGTAAAATGGTGGTGGAAGATAGATGGGAGATGGTGATGGTAGAAACTGTAAAAAAAAATTAAATCAAACTCCAAAATATGGAAGTGTGGTGGTATGTCTGTGAAAGAATTGAATCAACTCCAAAAGATAGAAGGATGATGTCATACTTGTAGAAGAATTAAACTACAAGAATATGAGTTGAAACCTAAAGAGGAATTAAATCAACTCTAGTAAGTTTTCCAATAATAGGAAACTAAGTTAAACTAAGATAAAGGTCTCCCATAAGGGAGAAAGATAAGTTATATTGTGTTATATTGAGTTTGTCTGGTGAAATTGTTTTTTTTTTTCTTTCTATGTTCTGTTGTTATTTATAGAAAAAAAAAATGGGCAATTACGTTTAGTTATCAATTGTTGTCACATGTCCTATACTCTACAAGATCAATCACCTGTAAAAACCATATTTTGAATGTTCCTCTTATTACCTGTTCAAGTAACTGTCTTCCAAAGATTCCTCTTATGCAATCTTGACACTTGTTTGAGTAACTATTTATTTCCAAGTTCCACCAATATGATTCCTCCATCTGTCTTGTAATTGGTGGTATTTTTATGGTGTAAACCATATCATCTCATGAGGATTTGGTATTGGATATGGTATTGAATGTCGGATTCCTAAATCCAAATATATATATTTTTTGGGAAGAAGTATAAATATTATTAGATTTAGAGTCTCACTTTAAACAATTTCTTCCCCCAAATAAAGCATCCAAATATTAGATTTAGATTTAATTTTCCTAAATCTAAATCTCGCACTACAAATGCTATGACCCAAACACAGCCTTACTTCCTCATTTGAGCTCATTTTGGGATCTAGTGATTGTGAAGGTGGAAAAAATGTTGGCAACTTAGAAAAAAATACATATATTTAGGAGGCAGGATTACTTTTATTAAAACAGTCCTTTTGAATATTTCGATCTATTTCATGTTGATCTTCTCAATGCCGATGAAAGTGGCCAAGAAAATTGAGTAAATGCAAAGGAACTTTTTATGGGAAAGTGGAGGATCCAAAAAGGACCATCTCATTAAGTGGAAAGTTGTTTGCAAGTCCAAAGAAGAAGGAAACATTGGTGTTGGTAACTTGATTTCAATGAACAATGCTCTTTTGAGGAAATGGATTTGGAGATTTTTCATAGAAGAAGGAAGTTGTTGACGTTCTTTATTTCTTAGCAAGTATGGATCTACTCAGTATGGTTTTACAATAAACCCTATTATTTCTCATAAAACATTTGTCCTGTGGAAAAAGATCATAGCATTTCATTCTTTTATTCTCCCCTTCATTTCTTTTGTTGTAGAGAGTGGAAATTATACCAGCTTCTGCAGTGATGTTTGTGTTGGAAAAGGTTTTGAAAAACACACCCAGATTTCTATGTAAAATCTGATTGGGTGGCTATGTTTGAGCTAAAATAAAAGTGGGACCCAGATGTCATTTAAGGTGGGTCCATAT
>JAOXJP010061040.1:0-15667 GCA_025762735.1 Platanus orientalis | reverse complement strand
AATAATGCTCCTTCCCATTTTCAGAAAGCCATGGTTTCCATCTTCCAACCAATTTTGAATAATGCTTTAATTTACATTGATGATATTTTACTATCTCTCCTGACCAACAGACTCGTCTCAACTTGCTTCAAGCTTTTATGAACATTCTCCAGAAATATAGTATTATGCTCTCTGTGAAGAAAATGCTTATTGCCACAACAAAAGTAGATTTTCTTGGCATACATATCTCCAATGACCAATATTCCTTGCAGCCCCACATCTCCAAATCACTGCAAGAGTTTCCAAACAAATTGATATCTGTCAAATAGATCCAGCAGTTCCTTGGACTTGTCAATTATATGGCTGATTTCATTTTAAAAATTGTTAAGTATCAATGACCGCTCTCCCATCTCCTAAAAAAGGAACCACCTCCATGGAATCAATCCCATACTGTGTTGCACGTCATCTAAAGCATCTCTCTGATAAACTTCCCCCTTTGCAAATTTCAGGTACTGGTCACCAAATTTTGTAAACAAATGCCAGCAAAAACAAATGGGGAACAGTTCTTTTTGAAGAAACCCAGGGAATCAGATGACCATGTGGCTACAAGAGTGGAATCTTCTCTAATGCTAAACAAGAATATCATTCAACCTTTCAAGAAATCCTAGCCGTCAAAAGAGCCATTGAAAATTTTCAATTTCATTTGATTGACCACCATTTTACGATGGAAATGGACATGAGCTCATTTCCTTGGATGCTCTAGTTTCAAAAAAAAAATTTGCCCCATCCTCAACTTCTTCGATGAGCTCAATGGTTTTCTTGATGGGATTTTCAGACAAAAAATATCAAAGGAACCACCAATATTCTTGCCGACTATTTTTCCCGTAAGCCCCTCTAGTCCCTTATACCCATCCCTATGGTCTACCCCCTCGAGCCCGTCCATGACTTACCTTTTGAAATCCGAACCAAAGTCATGGAATTTCTCTAAACCAAAAGAAGCATTACAAACTTTCAGTCCTACCTTGAAATTTCTATCTTCCATCATGGTAGAAATTTCAAGCACCTTCCTCATCCCGACTACCCTTATCTTATCCCTTACTCTGTGCGAAATTACTACCATATTCCCCTAGAAACCCTCTGTTATCTCTGGTACCTCTTTGAAGCCTATACCATTGCCTTCATCTTTGATATCTCGCGTCTATATGCCTATCTCAGTCAGTGTATTGTCAACCCAGCCCTTACCATACACCAAATAGGATTAATGAAATGACTCTAATGGTTTCATCCCATCCCCATGTGGTAGCAAATGCTCCAAGTTCCTCATCGGAAGTATGCCATCATCACCTTTAAGAATCCCACTGACATTATCCAAGATGATACATCTAAAATAATATACTATACTCATGATGTCCAAGCACAACTAATCCAATGATATTCTTATAATCTAGCAGAAGAGTACGATTCCCATTTGACGGACTGGATCCTCTTCAAGGACCACATGAGTACTCTCAATCGCCAACGCTATACTAAGATTCCAATCCTCATTGCAACAGACCCATTTGCAGACCCACAACATCCAATCTCACAACGCTTGCATGATAGTCTCTTGACTTTCTTTGACCGCACCAGATTTCTTGGCAACAGCTTAGCAGAATCGTCCCTTGTTGTCGGCATTAGAAATGACTCAGCTGACACTGACAGTGATAAAAGTGACTGATCTTCCACGCCATCAAAGCCATGTGAAGATCACATGTCTTCACATGCACCCATGTGATCCTTGCAGATGTGGCTTCCTATGTTTAATAATATGTGTCTTATGTCAGTTTGAATTTTGTTTTGGATTTCGGCCTTCACCATGTCTATAAAAAGACCTCTAGTGTGTTGTTGAAGGCAAACGGGGGAGTGTCCCGATCGCCTATGTTATTAGTTGTTCTTTTGTTTCAAGTTCCTCTCTTCTCTGTTTCAGTTTCCATTGTAATGAATATGTTTTCAGTATCTTTTGATATTGTTATTTTCTGTTAGTTTAGTTTTTATTTGTTTTTCTGTTATTTTCCTGTTAATTGCATAGGAAGCCACATCTGCAGGGATCACATGGGTGCATGTGAAGACATGTGATTTTCACATGGCTTTGATGACATGGAGGATTAGTCACTTTCATCACTATAGCTGATGTGTAAGCTTTTAATGTCATTCTTACTTTGGGCACTCTATAAGTTGTCCTACCAAATCCAGAGCAAATATTTTAACTTCGTTTGCTTTTTTTTCTACTCTTTCTTTATCTTGTTTCAAATGGGCATTGAACTCATATGTGATGTCGGCTGGGTTGCGTTAACCTACATGAAAGAGTTGGATGAGATGAAAAAGCTTAAGGATTGGGCTTGAATCGGTTTTAGGTTGGATTAATGGTTGATCTATTGGGTTGGTTTTGTTTCATGGGTTAACTCATACAACCGCTTTTAGTGAAGTTTGCTAAATAAGTCATAAAGAGTCCCAAGATTTGTGTTGTATTTTTAAAATGTTTTTGACTTGGTTATCTTAGAAAATAGATTGTGTTTAATGGGTTATCAGAAGAAGGAATTGAGTATAGAGATAATGATCTATTTTATTTCTTCTAATTATGGGCTTTAAATAGAGCGGAATGGCGGAACAAGATTCATGTAGCCGACCCTAAATAGTTGGGATAAGACTGTTTGTTGTTGTTGTTGTTGTGTTATTGTAAAAAATTAGTATTTTAAAATTAAACATTAATATTTTAGTATTTTAAAATTACTATTTTTAAAATTAATTTTTTTTTTTTTTTGGTTTCTGTTCAGACTGGACTTTTCAAGCAGGGTTTTGGCCTGCTCGGATAGCCAGCCGAGCAAGCCAGGTTTGTTTGGCTGGGCTGTCTGAGCGGGGCAAGTCCTGCTTGGCTGGGTTATCCAAGTGAGGCTGACCCTGCTTGGAAAGATCAGTCCGAACAAGAGCTTCGTGAACGACTATTTTTTGGATTTTTTAAAAATATAATCTAAAGCAATACATACCTCGGATCGTTGCGATCCTCCTTTCTGACCTAGATTTGTCGCTCGTCGTTAATCTTACTCTCTCACCGGTTACTTATCTATTTTATCGTCTACTATGAACCATCTCTCTTGCACGAACGTTAGAGAGAGTTTGAGAAGGAATGAATTTGAATTCAAAGAGAATGTGAGAGAGAAGGAGAATGAAAGGCTTGGGATGCAAATCTTTATATTAGGTTTTAGGGGAAGATGAGGGGAATTTAAAAAAAATAGAGGTGTGAAAGTGAAGCTGCGGGGGTTTAATGTTTTGTAGGTGCGAGAGAGGTCTATTGAAAGGGTATTATAAAAAGTGTACGACGAATGCTTAAAAATAAGTGAGAGGGATTTAGAAAAGACGAAAAATGAGGGGACTTTGAAAATTGATCGGTGTACCCACCTATAGCCTTGTGGGTAACACGCTTACCTATCAAGGTAAAAGGTTTAACGCTGGGTAGCACCCAAAAAACAAAATTATCGGTGTGAGTAGAAGCTCCCTTCCGAAAAAATAAAAAAAGATTTTTTTACCGTACCTGTTACTTTGCGGCGGATTGTACAAAAACAGGTTTGTCCGTGCGGAAGCTACAAAAACAGTTCTATTCGTCTACCCCGATCTTCACCTCTTCATTAAGATCATTAAGATCGATCGATCGATCGATCTGGACTGATTCATCAATTAGAGAAAAAGGAATGCAGTTCTTCGGTGGGTCGGAGATCAGCCCGTCACCGCCGGTGCCGACGGGTTCGGGAAACAATGCTCACATGATGTACGTGTTCAACAGGAACGGAGTGTGCTTGCTCTATAGAGAATGGAACCGCCCCCTCAGGACCCTCAACTCTCAGCAGGACCAGAAGCTCATGTTCGGTCTCCTCTTTTCGCTCAAATCCTTCACTGCTAAGATGGACCCTACCGGGTATTCTTCCTCCTCTCTTCAATCCTGAAATTGAAACTGAAACTTACCCACCAGTTTAGTCATTCTAATTAATCAATCGACGTTGCTTTTTCATTTTAATTGATATTCTTCTGTTGAATTCATTAATTGTTTGTTAGTGTATTATGATATTGAATTGTTTGATAATTTTTTCTCAGAGCTCCTATACTGTGAGGAAAACAACCATTTATTTGGGTTTTGATCTGGCTCTTATATAACCAGATTAGTTATTGGAGTTGATCGATAAACTTGGTTTGTTATTTTTTACAGAAATTCTGCTGTTAGATTTATCAAATCTAAGATAAATCTGAGCTAGTTTATTATGGTGGCGAATTGTCAGATAAATTGTCGATTAGAGCCCCACTACCTTTTTTTTTTTTTTGGGTGGGGGGGAGGAAAGAGTACATTAAACGAAAAAAAAGAAGATAGGATATTACAGTAGAGCATATGTACATACCGTCATATCGTGCTCAATAATAACTTTGAGGCTGGAGGAAGATCATCTATACAAGACGTACGTTCATGTACAGAGTCATTCAATTTAGACAAATATTCAGCTGTTTTGATTGCTTCTCTGTAGTCAAAAGTGAGAAACATCTGAAAAATAGGCCTCAGCAAGTCAATCTCAAGAAGATGCCACCTTGTGTCCAATGGCCATATATCAATCTAATTTATGCAATGAACTGCCACAAGGGATTCAGTGACAATCTTGGTATCAGCTATACCCTGATCCCTGGCTTCCACCTAGTTTTTCAGTATTCCTTCTGGTTCGTGAGTTTAAATTAATCATCACAAACATCCCGCAACTAAAGCAAAAAACAGGAGTTACTGAGTGTTTTTGTTAGGACCGGAGCTGAGCCATCTTAGCTGAAAATCAATTGGTCTCTAGAAAGGGAGACTCAACACTTTTACCCCTTCGGCCGTACAGGGCCCCGCGTCTATAACGTGATGCGGGCGAGCCTGAGGGGTTTCACCGTGCATACATGGCACACCGGCAGAATGGGCTGTCAAGCACCGATGCCACGTATGAGGTTAAGGGCACCCCCCATAAGGGTCCCCCCACACGTGTCAGCGAGTCCCTAAGGGTGATTGCTGGCTGGTAACTCCGGCAACCAACAATCCCCCCAGCGACACCTGGGGGACTCGAACATGTGACCTTGCTCTGATACCAATTGTTAGGACCGGAGCTGAGCCATTTTAGCTGAAAATCAATTGGTATCTAGAAAGGGAGACTAAACTCTTTTACCCCTTTGGCAGTGCAGGGCCTTGCGTCTATAACGTGCTGCGGGCGGGCCTAAGGTGCTTCGCAGTGCACATGTGGCACATAGGCAAGATGGGCTGTCAAGCACCGATGCCACGTATGAGGTTAAGGGCACCCCCTCATAAGGGTCCCCCCCACACATGTCTGTGAGTCCCTAAGGGTGATTGTTGGCTGGTGACTCCGGCAGCCAACAGTTTTCAGCTACACAATCTAAATTCCCACCATTAATCCTCTCAAAGATCAATCAGGATTGAGGCAAAACACTAACTCACCAGCAGTTGCTAAGAACACAATTTAAGAGGGGGGAGAAACCTGGATGTTTAAAGAGTCTAAAAACTCATGGGTGTGTGGCGAATCAAAAGCACTCTCTTCATTGTTGTCCTCGAACTGCTGTGGTATATCCCTTGCAAGCTGAATAAGAATGCCATTATAATTAGGAGTGAATTTATTCCCAAATGCATCCTGGTCTCTCTCTCTCTCTCCTATTATAGTAGATATAATAGCAGCAATATGCCTTTTTTACTTCATCCATAGTATCCTCACTCTGAAAAGTCTTGACTCAGACAAGCAACCTCATTAATCCAAGTCATGGTATCCTTCTTCTTTGGGACAGCTGGAGATGATATCACCCAAATTTACTTTCTGCATAAACACTTAAAGAAAGATAATTAAAAGTATATTCTGGCAGCCTTCTACAAGAGAGATCTGTGGCTGAAAAAATGATCCTACATAAAAAAAGCTTGTCACAGTTGTTTAAGGCATCTCAAATGGTCATCCAAGCGGGTAAGGGCTGAGAGTAAGTGCAAACAGTGGAATAAAAAGTGGAATAAAAGGGTTTATATAAAGGCTGATATCTAATAACAGAAAAGGATTAGGACTAGTCTGATATGGCCACGACAGTAAGTAAGGTTCTATTAGAATCTGTTCTGTGTCCTGAACGGTAATGAAAAGTGGGACTTGAGTGTGTCTATTCTGGTCCAGGATTGGGTAGATAGAGAAGTAAACAGATTTATGGGCTGAGAATAGAAACTGTTACAGAATAAAATCAGAGGCTGGGTTGCTTAATATCGTGATGATTGGTATGGACAGATTTGGGATGACAAGGAACAACCTGGGTCAGGTTTAGGTATAGGTTTTCTTGTAGAAATATGAAGAAGACAGGAGGAATGGAATGTTTACAGGTTAGGGATTAAAGCTTCTTAGGATCTCTTGATTTTTTGAATTCAAGTATTGGAAAAAATATATATATGTAAGAGAATCAGTATAGAGAATATCAAAATTAAAGAAGAAACAACAACAACAACAACAACAACAACAAAAAACAGCCTTATCCCAACTATTTGGGGTCAGCTACATGAATCCTGTTCCACCATTCCGCTCTATTGAAAGCCTTATCTGCCGTTAAATTACAAGCTGCCATGTCCCTCTTTACTACCTCTACCCAGGTCAATGGAAAATAAGGGAGAAAACAAGATAGAAGAGAATAAAAGGAAAATAGAAGAGAAAAATGAGAGATTGTGAGGGTGTAGAGGGGAAGAGGAATTAACGATTAAAAAAAATAGAGAAGAAAGAGGTTCTAGAAAGAGAAGATAGCAAGATAAAGAAAGACGAGAGAGGTACCTGGTAACTTGTGGAGACCCAGAAAACCAACCAAGCATTTATTCAAATTTCCCAAACTAATCGTACAACCCTACTTCTTCTATTATATAAGACTTCCACAATTTGACCAAAATACCCTTATCATAAGTGGTTATCAGCACATGTAAAAATATTTTTTAAAATATTTCAAATAACTCCTAAAACTAATCCCAATTACATTTAAACCCCTGGCCATAGGCCTTATTACAAAATACCCCTAAGACAATGACTTTTGGAAAAAAGCACCCTTAAAAAATAGAAAATAAATTCAACTACTAAGGCTTATTGGACCTCTTCCAAGATTTCTCTTAGGCCCCCAAATTGGAGACTTGGCATCTAGCCAATGGATGGTTGCTGTATTAATTCCCTCCCTCTTAGAAAACTCAACCACATTGAGTTGGGGTGGAGGTCCAAGGATTCCTCGTTCATCATGTGGTGTAGGTTATTATGGAAAAATAGATCACTTTTGCTTTGGCTTTGGTTGTACTAAACACATATTTTATTTAGTGAACGTGGGATGCATTAAAACTATGAATCCCCTAACTGCTATTATCTTAGCTTCCTCTGCTAATTCCCTCTCGCACTCTGAAACCATATCCTTAGTTGGCTCATATACTTCTACTTCTAGTTTATCATTCTCTACTAATTTTTTTTTTAGTAAGACCCATAAACTTGCTTGGATACTGGGATTTATGATGCCTGTATCCTTTGTAGTTATAACACTGATCTCCCTTTGGCTTCAATATGGATCCCTCCAGATGGAGAAAACTGTCATGATGTCCTGGGTGGAGAAGATATTTTGGTTTGTTGAAACCTACTAGTGTATCTGTTCAAAGAAGCACTGACATCTGCATAAGTCTTCCTATAGATCCAGGGATTATCCTTAATATAATGGGTTGCCTAAATAGCCTCGTCAACTAAAGAATAGTATTGATAACAAAGCCCGTGTGAAACCTGCGGATGGAGACCCTGTCTGTACATAAACACAAGGACCTCATCATTCTATCTGAATCTTGACCTAGTGGCAAAGTGTTGGAACTGTCCGGTGTAATCACTAACACTAGAATTACCTTACCTAGGTTGTGATAACTGCATTTGAGCTCTCTGCTTGTAATCCCGGAGCAAACCATTTCTTCATAGCCACTTTCATCTCACCCCAAGTCATCACATTGTCATTACTAGACTTAGACATGCCTTTCTTGTAAGTGTTTCTTCAAATCTGAGTTATACCAATTATCTTGGATTCCATAAACTGTAGTTTCCGCACCTTAGAAACCTCGTACATCCTGTAGAATGCTTTCACCCTATGCTCCGGTCATGGAAAACATCTACACCCTACTCACCATCGAACTCAGACACATCTACTCTAATGTATCTGTCAACCTTAAAATGTGCGGGATTATGTGGATTCATCTCTTTGCATATTGGCTCTTGTTTAGGAGGTGCCATCTCACGCTGTGCATTAAAGTGTCATTTCAACTTGTCATCTTAATTCCGATGTCGAATAAGACAAACATGCTCCTTGCATTGGCTTTTTCCCCAATGCTCTAATGGCTGCCATGATTTGCTCAAACTGTGTATCCATCTTTGTTTCTAAACTAGCAACTCTAGCCGTCAATTGAGCTAACTCCTGCGTAGTGGCCTGAATCTTTGTCACATGCCCATCCACTAGTAGACAGTGCAACTGTAATGTGAACCGTGATGTTTGGGGATCTCTACCAAAGATTAAGGGAGTTCAGAAATTTCAAGGTTAGGGAAAACCCTTTCAGGAACCCCAAAAAAATATTAGGGTAGGCCTAATATTATTTGAGAAATGACTTTGGTGAAGTACAACAAGTTAGGGTATGCCCTAAAATGATTAGGGAAACCAAGAGAAACTCAGGGATGTATGAGACTCAATTTAGGGTATGCCCTAAAATTATTTGTAGCCCTTTTGAAAGGAGTAAATTAATCTTAGGTACTTTGAAAGAACCCTAAATATAAGCAAAAAAGACTAAGTCCTGGATAAATATCCCAACTAATAGGAGTTTATTGGTAATAGGAATTAATTGGCAACCTAGCTCTGATACCAAATAATGTGGGAGTGCCTAAAAGAAGGCAATGGTTTCCCACAAGCGTAGGGCCAAACAATATCAAGAAACACACTTTTAAAGATGGAATAACAAAATAAACTGATTCTAGAAAATTCTGGGCAGGTGTGTGAATTTACCAAAATACCTATCATTGTCAGAAAATTCTGATATTTGGCAGGGTTTTTCTTGGACCCGAAGTGCACCTCTGTCCCGAATTTCACTGAATTTGAGTGTGAATTAGTGTGTGTTCTCTTATAAATAAGGTTACTGTTGGTCTATGGGGAGTTTATACAAGCACTAAATGGGCACTTGTGGACTGTTAAAAAAATCAGGGTACATAAGTGGCTGAGACAGTGGCTATATTTGGGGCTTAAGGCTAACAAAGCAAGGTGTAAGGGCTGTGAGTAAGTCCAAACAGTGGAATAAAAAGTGGAATAAAAGGGGTTATATAAATGCTTATAGCTAATAGCAGAAAAAGATTAGGACTAGTCTGATATGGCCACGACAGTAAGTAAGGTTCTATTAGAACCTGTTCTATGTCCTGAACAATAAGGGAAAGGGGGACTTGAGTGTGTCTATTCTGGTCCAAGATTGGGTAGATAGAGAAGTAAACAGATTTATGGGCTGAGAATAGAAACTATTACAGAATAAAATCGGAGGCTGGGTTGCTTAATATCATGATGATTGGTATGGACAGATTTGGGATGACAGGGAACAACCTGGGACAGGTTTAGGTATAGGTTTTCTTGTAGAAATATGAAGAAGACAGGAGGAATGGAATGTTTACAGGTTAGAGATGAAAGCTTCTTAGGGTCTCTTGATTTTCTGAATTCAAGTATTGGAACAGAAAATATCTAAGAGAAACAGTAAGGAGAATATCAAAATTAAAGTAGAAAAACAATGAGAAATAATAGAAGGAAAATAGAAGAGAAAGATGAGAGATCGTGAGGGTGTAGAGAGGAACTAGCGATTAAAAAAATAGAGAAGAAAGAAAGAGGTTCAAGAAAGAGAAGATAGCAAGAGAGAGAAAGATGAGAGAGGTACCTGGTAACTTGTGGAGACCTCAAAAACCAACCAAGCTTTTATTCAAATTTCCCAAAACTGATCATACAACCCTACTTCTTCTATTATATAAGACTTCCTTCCGCAATTTGACCAAAATACCATTATTATAAGTGGTTATCAGCACATGTAAAATAATTATTTAAATATTTCAAATAACTCCTAACACTAATCCCAATTACACTTAAAACCCTAGCCATAGGCCTTATTACAAAATACCCGCTACGACAAAAAAATTTCGGACAAAAACACCCCTAAAAACAGAAAATAAATCCAGCTACTAAGGCTTATTGAACCTCTTCCAAGGTTTCTCTTGGGCCTTGTGGACGTCGGGGTCCAAGGAGGGTTCAGGTGCCCTTGCCTGCCCGTGGTATCTGGGCCCACTCTTCGGCGCGCGATGTTGGTGCGTGAGAGGTTTGCTAAGAAAGTATAACCCCTCATAGGTGAAGCTTTTAGAGGGATGGTGCACCCCTCCAAATTGTTCATTGCTTGGATTTTTAGGGTTAGACTTAACCCTGACATAAAAGGGAGAAAAAGAAACAAGTTGTGTTTTTTTGTGTTTCAGGCTTAACGCTTGAATTTAGACTCAATGCCCGAATTTAATTCAGGGTGAAATTTAGGCATTGGGAGCTGATTAGATCAGCATGTTGATGTGGTCTTTTTGGGTGGTTTGGTGGGTCCTAGTGTTGTGGGACCCTTGGGTTAGGTTAGGGGAGGTTTCCTAGGGTTACGATGTGTAACTTTAAGGGACATGGAATTTACCCATGTGGAGATATGCTCTCCCAAAGTGGGCAGTTTGGTCATCTGTTATAGGCTTAACGCCTGTTTTTTTGTCTGACGTCTAAATGTTCAATGCCTGTATTTAATTCAGGGAAAATTCAGGCGTTGGTAACTAACTTGATTTTGGAGCCACACAGGTGGGGCCCTAATGGGTAGGGTTTCTCCTAGGTCTTTGCACCGTACCTAGGTTGCACACATAAGTTTTTTGGAAAACATGATTTTTAATCCAAGCTTAACGCCTGAAATCCCCTCTCAATGCCTAAAATTAAATTCAGGCGTTGAGAGAGAAATAAAGGCCCACAAAGGTGTTCACGCACAGGATTGGATCTCAGAGGATTAGAACAACCATGGGATAGGTTTAGAGAAAATTAGGGCTCCTTGAGGTGGGTCCTATATCTCAACGCCTGAATTTTCTCTTAACGCTTGTTTGTTTAATGCCTAAATTTTAATTCTGTAAAATTCAGGCGTTAGTTACTGGGAGAAAATCTAGCAATTGGATTTCTTGAATTTGGGGCCCTTAGGGTTTTGAGAAAAATCTAAAACTATGCATGATGATAGGCAATATATAGGAGAACAACATATACAAAATTTGTCTTAAGATCATTTCTATAAAATTCAAACTAAAATTTATAAAAATTCAGCTGAACCTAGGTCACACAGGACCCAGATTTTAGGGTCTATTTGGGGGGTCATCTCGAGGCCTTCTACAACTCAGAAAATTATGAAATTAAATAGAGAAGTAGGCTTATATGTTTAGCATAACATTCTAAAATTTGGGTTCAAGCAGATCAGTACAAAATTCATAATAAATTACACACTAAACATCCGTATAATTCAAAGTAAACAGAGGTTGGTAAGCCTTTCTATGTAACCCGAATTGAAGCAGTAGATTAATATTAATTGGACAGCATAACAACTTAATAAATGAGCATGTGAGCATGAAGTGGACAAAATCAAATGGGTTTAGGCTTACCTTAGACCCAAGTGGGCTTAGGGTTTACAAATTTCCTTCTTTTTCTTCTTCTTTTTCCTTTTTTTTTTTTAGGGTTTTCAGTTGCCAACCCCTGTGTGCACGAAATTGAGGCTATTTATAGCTCTAATTTTGGTGTGGTGGAGGGTTGGAATGAATCCTAATAATATCTAGATGGAGGGCTATGATTAAGTTAACCAAAATGAAGTGGAGGGCTAGGATGGGTTTTAGGATGGATGGCTAGGATTAAGTAGTTTTGTGCTTGGTGACTTGGATAAGAGAGAGACTAAGATTAGTTTAGGGATCTGAGGTGGAGGGTTAGGATGAGAGAGTGTTTGTTCATTTATATTGGTGAGGTGGACAAAGGGGTAGCTTAGGATGCCTTTTGGTGGGGTTTGATAGGTTGCAAAAATCAAGGGGAAGCATCAAGATGCCATTTGTGGGGACCTAGATGGGGCACTAAGGATTTGAAATTCAACACCTAAATCTAAGGGTGAGGGGAGGGGGTGCGCATGGAAAAATCCTAATCCAATGGTTGACAAATTTAGGCATAAGGTTTGAAGGCATTAAATGCCATTAATGAGCTCAGGTTGAAAAGTCTTAGCTCATTAATGGGCATTTAATGCTTTTAGGGTTTTCAAACCCTTTTTGTGCCGTTTACTCTCACGAGCTTGGAAGTCGGCCGATTCAGTGTCTACTTCTCAAGTCACAGATATTCCGGTCGCGCTGAACCAATCAGAACCAAATTACGATAAGGGCAAGGGAGTGAAATCAGGGTTTTTTGGACCAAAAAAGCTCTTAAATGCACTTTAAAAGGGCATGGTAAAATTGATCCTGAAAACTGTTAGGTGAAAGATGGTCCCTAGTCTAGGTGAGCCATAATCTCTAACTACGCTAAATTACGATGCCCGAGTAGAAATTTTGGTCAAAAACCCTTTTTTGGGTAGTTGGAGAACTTTGTACTGGAAATGCCGTTGGTTTCTCTATAAATCTCTACTATAGGCCATGTTTGAGAGATTTGAAATTTGGGGAGTCCCAGAGCTACAGGAGCTGACAGAGTTGCTGTCGGATTCTTGGAGAGATTGAGAGATAGGGCTTCTGTAGTTGCCCAAGGGTTGGTGGAGTTGAATTTCCGAACATTCTCCAATACTTGAGTTTGTGAAATGATCTTTTGAGGGCAAGGGTGAGATTGAGAAAATGGGTCTGACCTTGCTACATTCTGAGTCTAGGAGAATTTTTTAGGGCATTTCGCATGCCAAGTACAAACGAAAGTGTTTTATCTTGGCTTGAACATATATGATGGCTTGGGCTGCAGGATTTCCATAATCCAATGCAACTTTGATAGTTTGGAACCCTGAATTTACTGTGGGGTGGCCACTGACAGACTGAATTTCTGAATTTGGGTGAACTCCTAGGAGTCAGTTGAGCACCTGATTTTTGGACATAATTTGTTGCTTTTTTTAGAGTATTTGAGGGAATCTGAGCAGATAAGTTTTGTGAAAGCTCGCGTTCCTTAGACATTTTTTAAAAGGCCTTGCAATTCCGGAGAAATGGACACCAACTAATCTTGATTTGGAGTTCAAGAGAACATCCTGATTCCATATGAGCGAAATGCAGCTAAACAGCTTTTTGACTCCTTAGGGGAGATTTGAGATTTCACAAAGGTTCAAGGTTTCAAAATTCTCTTATCAAACCTGGAGATTTGAAGCTAAGGTCAATGTCGAGATACAGCGATCGACCTTTCTGGATTTGGAGGTCGAATGAATCTTTGAGAGCTTTTGCAATGGTCATTTCTTGGTCAGGGTCATCATAAGTTGAGAAATTGGCTGTTGCTGTTCTCAGGTAACACCTACTCCATGATGAGTTTCTCAGAACTAGGAGACTCAGGGATGTATAAGATCTGAAATTACACCATTTAGGTAACAGAAGAAGTTTCAGGGGTCTTTTGAGGGTCTAGGGGTAAATTTTCTAAGGTGAAAAAGGTAAAATGGTAATTTTTCATCCGCGAGTCGAAAAATGTGAAAATGAGAATGTTTCGCTTGTGATGTTTCACGACAAGAAGACTTGTATAAGTGAGAGAAATTTAGTGATCTAAGAGGTAGATAGTGATTTCTAGGCTTTTGAAGGTAAACTGGCAAAATAGTAATTTTTCCACCTGTGATGCTTTGTTGAAGAAAGACTTATAGAGGTTGGAAAACTTACTGATAACATGGATGGAGTTCTTAAATGTGGACCCTCAAAGTCCTGTTGATGCTTTTGTGAGAGATTAGGATTTGACTTGAAATGGTGTATTTGGGCTGTAACAAGGTGCTTTGACTGGTTCATTCACGACTGGAGTATCTGGAAAGACTTCTTTGGGAATGCCTAACCTCTTAGAGTCTAGGTTTGCTCTTCCTAAACCATGGGTGCTTAGGGTCTTGATGCCTGAATGCTGTTATGTTGTCCTTATCTTATCAAATGACCTGAGTCAAAATTTGGGTTTTGATAGACACCCCTCTTTGGTATGTGTGGCTTTGCCACATATAGCAAAGAAGGAAGTGCCATAATTTTGACTTGGGAGAGACCATGTTTCTTCTTTGCATGTAATTCATGGATATTGGGTGGGTAGCTTTTGAAATATAGAACATTTTTGGCTTGAAAGCAATGATGGGATGAATTTGTCCTTGACTTTGGATCAAGGTTTTGAAATTAATTTACTTTTGCAATGCCTTCTCAGGTTAAAGGTAGACTTCTTCGGTGTTTTGTAAATTTCTTTATTCCAATTTTCAAGAGTAGGCATTCACTAATGGAGGGACCTTCTTTGTTTTCAAAACATAGGTTATCCATATGTTATATGAAAGTAATTGACATTTTCTCTAGCTTCTGAAGTGTTACTATTAACATATACGCTGCATTGGGAGACATGTAAGTCATTGACATCGGGCGCAATTGCTTGAAAATATTGCAGAAAATATTGCTGAAAATCGGTCATACAAAACCTATAAACATACGAACCATTTAGATGACTTATGCACTTATGTTGGCTTTTGACTAGCTTAATGATTTCAATTGGTATGAATTTATTGAGGTTCCTTATGAGATTTGCATGTTGACATGTTTTACATTTGCGGTATTGAGTGATCATTGATTCATTTGTGAAGTTGATTGCTCAGACGTCTTTTTATGATTGTCCTTGAGAGTTTTAATGGGACTTAATGAGGGATGTTAGTGAAGCTCTCCCTGGAAAAGCTATGGAAAAATATATGTAGTCATGATTGAACACTACTCGGTTTTACATCAATCATGGTACATATGCGCTAAATATCATTTATGAAGACACGTGTAGCTTTACATTAGTTATCATATATAGCAAGATCAATCTACAACATTGCCTTTGTCCCATTTAGGCTAATGTTGTATTTTACGGGACTCATAAAGAGATTTTGAAAGCTTTCTCTAGAAAAGCTATGGGACCTTGGAGGGTTAGTGCTACGCATCCATAAAGTGATGGCTACATAGGCTATGGATTGATCCCTGACAATATTTTTGTCCCACTTAAATGTTGTTAAGGCGGGGAGACGTGCAAGGGAGAATTTATATGACTCTCTCCGAAAGTCGGGGTAGAATTAGTTAGGATCGAGTGTTGTGCCTTGCCCAAGTGATAGCAACCTAGTCTTTTCTAAAGCAAGTTAAACATACAATGTTTGAGGGTGAATGCAACACAATTCTTATGTCCCAATAAGCAAGCATCACCAAGGTCAATGCCAACAGGTCGATCTGTTAAGCAGTGACTGTCAAAACTTACAAAGAAATGTTGGTACGCTCTTTCCCGAGCAGCTATGGAAGGGTTTTTCTCACAAGTAACCCGTGCTATAAAAGTAATACTCAAGCTTGATAAGTGCTTAGACTATAAATAGCAAAACATTATGGCTAGAAGCTAGCATTTCATAGACTTGATG
>JAOXJP010061029.1:0-15668 GCA_025762735.1 Platanus orientalis | reverse complement strand
ATCCTCCCACCTCCCCCTCCTGTTCCCCCTACCTTTGACCAAAACCGATTCTTTACCTTAGAAGATATTCCCCCCTCAGGATGGAGAACAAGAATTCTTGAAATCTTAGCCTGGGCTCAAGTACAATTACAGAAACCTCTGGCTACTCAAGCATCTGTCATTGCCCAAATTCCCCCACGATTACTGGGCCGATTAAAAGACTAGTGGGTCAACTTAGGTGAATACAGACAACTGCAAGCTCTTCAAAGTGTCAACATAAACACCTTCTTGGCTCTCATTCATCATGAATTCATAGGTGCCCAGTTCTATCACACTGATCGGCAACGAGAAGAATTTTTCCAAATGAAGTGCTGCTCCTTCAAGAGAAGGACCTTGAAAAACATTACAGTAATATGTCCTCTTGGTTATATGCTATCAGTGGATTAGATGATCACAATCTAAAACAAGCTTTCCTGAACTCTCTCCCGGATCCCCTTGAAAATGAAGCAGCTAAGCTCCTGGCCACTAAAAATCTCTCTATTGCGACTACTTCTCTTGGAGAAATTTATTAGAACTCCCTGTTAGCCCTTGAAAAGTTCTGCAATACCTCCAAATTTCTCAAGCAAGTCGAAACTATGGGCAAGGAAATTGGCTCTGCTATAAAGCCAACAGTTTTTCCATCAAGTGCAAAGATGACAAGCAATGTGATTGCAAGACCTCCAAGAAATCTCATTTCACCCGGCACCAATTCTCATAATCCAAACCTCAGAGATGGCAATTCCTCAAAAGAAAGAAATTCAGAGGAAAAACCACAGACAGACGTTTCATCTGCAAAAAGAAGGGACACTTCGTCTGCAACTGTCCCAGAAATGCACGTGTTGCCCATCTTTTTCAACAAGCCAAAGCATTTGCAGAACCAGATCTTTTGAATATTGAGTCTCTGTTTTCACTTGATGACCACAATTCTCCAGATTCACTGCTAGCTATTCCTTATGACTTTTCAGAAGAAGAAGCAGAAGAAGAAGAATTTTCCCCCTCATTGGACCAATTCAATACTGACCTGGTTGCCCTGATCCATCTGGTTCAACCAACCCCCACAGCCAGAATCCATATCATCCTCGAACCATTTGCCTGCCCAATCCTTGTCATTGCCTACTTTGACACTAGAGCTGCAACCACCATCATCAACCCAACTCTTCTCCTACCAACTCGCTAGAAAACCACCCGACTCACATTTAGAGCAGTTAATGGTGAATTATTCCAAATCACAAAAATTAGCAAACCCATTACCATCCAAATCTTCCCTAACCTTAAAATCCAACACCAAGTTCTGGGTTGTACTCTCACAGGCAAAGATCTTCTAATTAGTTTTGACCTTCTGCACAAAATGTCCTCACTACGCCGGAGTGCTCAAGGACTTTCCCTTTCCCCCCATTTCCTCCCTTGGACTCACATCCCTAACCTCTATCATCTTTCTTATGACCCCATCCTCCAGCTCCTTCAATCAACATGTGCATCGTCCCATGCCACCTTTCACCACCCTCAACCCCTCTGGACTAATGAAAACTATTTTGTCAGACTCCCATTCAAACTCAATGAGGTTGCTAACCCAACCACTGCATCTCACTGAGGAATGGCTCCAGAACTTTACTCACAAGCTCTTGAAGAACTTGAACATCTCAAGCAAAATGGTCTCATTGAACCAACCTCCTCTCCATAGGCATGCGAGACATTTTATGTGAACAAAAGAGCAGAACAAGTCATAAACAAACTCAAACTTGTGATCAACTACCAACCCCTCAATTGCTTCCTAGCAGACTCCAAATTCCCTTTTCCCCAAAAACTTTACATGTTCCAACATCTCACTGATGCTCAAATTTTCTCCAAATTTGACCTCAAGTCTGGTTTCTGGTAACTTGGTATTCTTCCTGAGGATAGACACAAAACAGCCTTCTCCATTCCCAACCATCATTTTCAATGGACTGTTCTCCCTTTTGGCCTCAAAACCGCCCCATCCCTATTTCAACAAGCCATGATCCATATTTTTCAACCTATCCTTTCCCACACCCTCATCGACATTGACGGTATTCTCCTTTTTTCCCCAAATCCCCAAGCCCATCACCAGCTCCTTTATCAATTTGCAGACATTGTTCACACCAACGGTATCGTGCTATCTTCTACCAAAATGGAAATTGGCAAGTCAGAGATTGATTTTGTTGGCATGCATATCCATAAAGGACAATACACCCTCCAACCCCACATCTCCACTTCCCTCCTCAATTTCCCAGACAAACTCTCATCCCCGAAGGAGGTCCAACAGTTTCTAGGCCTTGTCAATTACATGGTAGATTTCGTTCCTCACATCGCCCAACACCGCTTCACTCTTGCAGCTTTGTTAAAGAAGAAACCTCCCGCTTGGAACAACACTCATCTCAAATCAGTCCAAACTCTCAAAGCATGCTCCAAAAGCCTACCTCCCCTCCAGATAAGTAACCATAATTCCCCCATAATCCTTCAAACCAACGCAAGCGATCTCTATTGGGGAGCAGTTCTCATGGAAGAAGTCAATGGCCAAAGGCGCATCTGGGGCTACAAAAGTGGCAGTTTCTCTCCTGCAGAAAGTCATTACCATTCAACCTTCAAGGAAATTCTCACTGTCAAGAGAGGCATTGAAAAGTTTCAATTCCACTTAGTAGGCCGCTCCTTTCTTGTAGAAATGGATTCATCCTCATTTCCTAACATGCTTCACTTCAAGCAAAAAGTTCTCCCAAATGCTCAACTTCTCAGATGGGCCGCCTGGTTCTCACAATGGAGCTTTCAAGTCAAGCATCTTAAAGGCATTCACAATAACCTTGCTGACCTCCTGTCCAGAAAACCTTACATTTTCCAAACCCCACCTGCTCCCATTGCCTTACTCTTTCCTCTTGATCCAGTCCCACCAAATGACCCCAATGACCCTCTTACCTACATTGCTCATCTTCCCCTAGATGTCCAATCCCTTCTCATGTCTTACATCCAAACATCAAGGAGCACCAATAATTTCCACACCTTCTTATCCCTCCAGCTTCAACGCCATGGCAGAATCTTTACTCATAGTCCTCACCCCCAATTCTTTTTTCTTGCCCTTTTCACCATTCGAAGATATTACCATCTTCCTAAAGAAGCGTTATGTTTCTTGTGGTATCTATTTGAAAAATACCATATTGCCTTCATTTTCGATGTTCCCCTTGTCTCTGCCTACATTGCTCAGACCATAGTAAACCCAGCCTTTCCTGCCCACTTATCTCACTTCAAAACCCTTCTTACCTGGTTCCATCCTCTGCCTGTCTGGCAAGCCTTGTTTACCCCAATCCAAGCCCAATATGTAGTCATCACCTTCCACAACCCCATAGACTTTATACAAGACAACACAACAAGACCCCCTGACTCATACTACACCCATGACCCATCTTCCCACCTACAGCAATGGTGTTCTTACCATTACATGACCCATCAGCATTCTCACCCAGACGCATGGCGGTTTTTCCAAGAATCCATGTGCACCCTTAACAATATTGATCTAGCCCAAATCCCTCCCCACATTATGTCCAACCCAGTCGCCCAATCTAGATGCCCCATATTCGACACCCTGTTCAAAAGCCTCCTTGACTTTTTTGAAGCCACTGGTCACCTAGGTGACAGCTCTTCAGACGAATTCCCTTTTACCGGTTATCCCGGGACAAGCGATTCTGACTGATGCTAAGAATCCAAAGCTGTCCGCACCCTACTATTTGCTACTTTTTGGAGTGTGACTCATAATGTTTAATACTGTTTTATGTTTAAGCCATGTATTATTGTGGTTGGAATCCACCTCACCCTTGTGTTATAAAATAAGAGGATTAGCTTTCAAAGGAGGCAGACTGGGAATCCTATTGTCCAGATCGCCTCATCAACTCTTGTACTCTTCTCTTGTGAATTATAGTATCTTGTGTTTGTTGTGTCTTGTGTCTTGTGTGAATTATATATACATGAATGAATATTTAATTGAATCGGATACACTTGGGTTCATATTCGTTTTAAGTGGACACAAATATGAACTGAATACAGAAAATAATAGGATATTTCACCTTTACTCATGGGGTGAGGCCCACATTTCTTTAATTTATTTGGCTGAGTGAGGGGCATTAGGTATCCAATAGTCTAATCGTTTAATGTCTTGAAACCCACATGAACATGAAATGCTATATATATATATATATTGTGGGAATGAGAGGAGAAGATGCACAAAAAGGTGAGAAACTTGTGTTTGCTTATAGGGCGTGTAAAAATTTTCGTATGATTCTCCTTCTCTAGGCATTTGGTTGTCCAGAATGTGAAAACTTTGATCATCATGATTTTCTTACTACAGATTCCTATTTTCTCATAAGAAGCCATTTCGTTTACTCACAAAACTTGCTTGAGAATCTTTGTTTTCCCTGTGAAAATGGACATCAACTTTTGTGATCATGCCAATCAAACGACAATAGAAAAAGAAATAAAAATTGCATATATATTTTTTTCTTATGGAGTTTTATTTATTTATTTTCATTTTCTATTTAGACGGAACTGTAAGTTTACATTTTTGTGATCAAAGATGTAGTTGTTTTTTTTTGGGTACTCGGCCACATGCGTCTTTAACTGTTCCTAACCACTTGAAACGGGACCGGACTGACATTGATATGTATAGAGACCCCAAGAACCCCCAAGCAGGCAATAACTTTTGCATTGCTCCCCCACCCCCCCTCCTCCAGGGATTAGACCCTAGGTCTTCTCTATGGAATACGGATACCTCAGCCGCCAGAGCACTGTGGCGTTGGTATCAAAGACGTAGATGTTGATGCTAAAGATTAACCATAGTCCATTAGTGGAGTTTACTCTTATATTATTTTGTACCAGAGATGCCGTGTAAGCCATTGCTATATGCCACATGTTCATCTTTGAGGAGTTTTTAAATAATGATTATCTTTTTTAAAATTTTTAAAAACTTGATTATCCATAGAAAAATAAATAAATCTTTTTCAAAATCAAATTTCAATTACTACTACTACTTTTTATTCTATTTTATTTATGAACACATTATGTTTAAAAGGATAAGCCCATAACTTAACTAAAAAATTGGTAGTTATTATTAATATGACTAAAGTTCGTATCAAAATGCGTATGAACACTTAAAATTAGAGTGTATCCTAAACTAATCTAATTTTATAAGAAATAAAACACCAAAATAATTGACATGTTCGAACAAAATTTTATCTATTTCTAGCTTATAAATTGCAATTGATTTTACCAATTAATAAATAAGGAGTCATGCTCTACAAAACTATACAATCTTTGTCTCTCTCTCTCTCTCTATAGATATATAATAAAATAATATCTACTAAAATTTTTTTAGAGGAAAAAATAATAATCAAAACAAATAATGAAAAGAAATTTCATATGTTATTTAAGAGTTTTTCAAATGTTAATAGGCTTCTGTTTCATAATTAATCACATTAACTGAGAACTCTTAGAAGAATAATCAAGCTATTTAAGAAATCTTACAAGGAGCATTACCCCGCTCCCACCACACTCAAAAAAAAAAAAAAAAAAAATCTTACAAGGTGGATGGTGTGCAGTACGCTACAGCAGCACAAAGAGGGCCGGCACAAGAACGCCTAATATTTATAAAACATGACCGCTAAAGTAAAATGAAATTTCTCCTGTGACATTGGAAAAAAGAAAACGAACACCGAACACAGATAGCGTTCAGCGACATTACAGAAGGGAAAAAAAAAATGGAGAATTGTAGTCTTCTTCAAAAACCCTAAAAACGAAAACCAGATCGTGTAGACGTAATGGAGAAGAAACATCCGCTTCCATGGCTGAATCTGATCGTCTCAGAACCATTCTACCTTTCGCATTTCCTCCTTTTCTTCTCCTATTTCGTCATTCGCAGCTCCGCCTCTCACGTCCTTTTACCTGACATAGCCGACCGCCTTCTTCGTCGGGTATTCGAT
Organism: Platanus orientalis; assembly: GCA_025762735.1. Taxonomy (NCBI): domain Eukaryota; kingdom Viridiplantae; phylum Streptophyta; class Magnoliopsida; order Proteales; family Platanaceae; genus Platanus; species Platanus orientalis. The sequence goes on along the minus strand of JAOXJP010061029.1, from coordinate 9,675 downwards.
CTGTATCTTCGATTTCTTTGCAAATTTTCCTGCTTACGAATTGATTGATGTATTTTTATAGTGTTAAATTGGCAGCTAATTTTGTTGATCCATGGATATGTTAACTTGTGTAGGAAATTCAAGCAACTCTGGCATTTTCAGTGTACATTGCCATCAAGGTATAGATTATTTGCTCTTGAGAAGATTTTATATTGATGTGTTAAGGTTTTGTTTTTGATTTTTCCATAGGATGACACATTTACATTCATTATCTCCGGGAGTATGTTACAAATTACTGAAAAATTTAGCATTTCAAGTATATAATTTTACATCTATGCTATTATTATCACGTCATTGGATGAATGCTACATAAATACATTTTTCCAGTGAAATGGCTGTCAGTGCTGTTCTAATCTATTTATTTATTTATGGTTTTCCAACAGATGGTTAAGGAGGAGACTTGGGAGGCCTTCATTGCAGATGCTCTGTTTTCTGCAAAGGTTTGGTCCATTCACTTGCTGCGTCAGTCACATTTATTAGAACATGCATCCGTTAACTTTAGAACCTTTTCATTTGCTAGCGCCATTGCAACATTACATCCTTTAAGTTTGACAACATCTGATGAAACGTAACCCCTTTATGTCAAAATACATTCTTTCCCCTTTCTCACAACTCTTAACCTTTGCTTAATGTTTTTGTTTTTCCAGGGTTTTCTTCTTGGAGTTGCTTTAAACATGGACTATCACCTGGCTCTCTGTTACATGGTGGGATTTTTAGGTAGGCTTTATTTTCATACAGTGTCTTTGAAGAATCAACCACAAAAAATCATGAAATTCAAGAGAGGTTAAACAAAAAGATCAGAATGATAACCATACATCATTATCTAATCTAAGTATTGTGTATGGTAATCTAGGTAACAAGGACACTGATATGGATATCTGTGTCTAACACTGCACCTGTTGTGAGAATCACATAGACTTGTGTAGAAAATGTTGGTGTTGGAAGAAGAAGAATTATCTAGGTCGTAGAAAAATAACTCAAATTTTCAATCTAATCACTCACAAATTCAGGGGATAGAATAGAATGAAAGTGCATATGAAATTTACACTGAGGCATGTCTGCGACACTATCCTTAAAATCTGATTTCACGTCCCCATTTTAGATCTCTTCCTCAGTGTGGAGGGTTTCTGACGGTCAAGTTCTAGGATTCAACAGTTGTCTAGTATCATCCCTATAATTGTTGCACTCGATATCAGAGGCTTGGCGAACTTTTTGTAGCACTATGTCTTAGACAATTTTAGTAGAGAAGATTAAATTAAATATATGAAAATATCAGTAATTCGTATAAGCATAATGCACATATTCCCCATATGAATTTATAGAGTTGACCCAGAAGACTATTGGAGTCTGTTTATGGCCCATAGTTATGGTCCATTATTTGTCTTCTAACAAATAAAAATACCAAGACCATTTATTGGTTCTCCAACAGCCAGAGGCTTTAACCCCATTAAATAAATAAAGATGAGGTTTAACAGTAATTGGACATTCTAACAGACAATTTGTTTAATGCTCCACTAAACAAAAACATAAAAATAAATAAAGATGAGGTTTAGAGGACCACTTTATGACCCCTAGTCACGTGCGTGCACACAACATAATACAATACAACACAACACAACATGGCATGGCGCATGCATGCGCGCATGCGTGTGTGTGTTCTGTAGAGTAGCATAATCCGCGCATGCATGTGTGTGTTCTATAGAGTAGCATAATCCCAAAAACACAATACAGAAGGCATCAAGCTACATTTTAATATATACTCCATAAAATTCTTGTTTCTGAGCAATGTGGGACTAAATCTCTATGGGTTTAGTTTCTACTAGCTACAGGACAAAGAATCTTTAGCATAATTGGAAAGATGCCCATTAAGGTATATTTACAGATGAGGTAATATCCTCAAATCAATGATTTGTTAACACGAATCAATTAATATAAATAAAATATATCTTATATTGATAATGTTTATTTATTTTATTGAATTAGAATTAAAAAATACAACAAGAAGAAAGAGAGAGAGAAGAGAAATCGTATGTTTTGAGTCACTTCTCTCACACAATATGATATATATATATATATATATATGTTTTGAGTCACTTCTCTCACACAATATGATATATATATATATATATATATATATATATATATACACACACATCGACTGTATATAGGACTGTATACATACTAAGACAAAAAAATGATCAAAATACCCTGAATATGTGTACACTTGCCCTCAAGCTGGTGTGTAGATATAAGAGATAACAAGCTTGCCAACTAACAAATGAAATGTTGAACTATTCAACCCTTTAGTTAGAACATTAGCTAATTGTATTGGGTTATGAGCTATACTAATAGCTACTTTATTGTCACAATAAAGTGTCATTGGCCTTTTAACTGGAAATCCCATTTCTGACATTAGTAATTTCAGCCATAGCAATTCACAAAAACCATGAGCCATTAACCTATACTCATCTTTGGCACTAGAACAAGCAACAACACTTTGCTTCTTACTGCGTGCCATGTGAATAGAATTCCACCAACAAAAGGACAATACCCAGATTTTAATCTTCGGTCAGATACAAAACCAACCCAATCAACATTAGTATATGTTTCAACCTGTAGGTCATTCTTTTGAACAAATAATAAACCCTTTTTTGGATTTCCTTTTAGATATATGAGAACCCTAAATACAGCTTTCATGTGAACATTGGTTGGAGCATGCATGAATTGACTGGTAACACTAACAACAAAAGTAGTATCTGGACGAGTCATAGTGAGGTAAATCAGGTGCCCAATCAGATGCCTATATCTTCTTGCATCAATAAGCTTGATACCATCATTGTCTTGGAACTTCTGATTAAAATCTATAGGAGTGTCAGCTAGTTTACATCTCAACATCCCTGTTTCATTCAAGAGATCCAAAGTGTATTTTCTTTGAGAGTTGAAGAGACCCTTTTTTGAGCGGGCTACTTCAAACCCAAGAAAATTCCAAAGCTACCCTAAATCTTTAATGTCAAATTCCCTAGCCAATCTGCTCCTCAAATCATGCATTTCAACTATATCATTCCTAGTGACAACTATGTCATCCACATAGATAATGAGAGTAGTAATATTACCGCCCCTTCTCTCGACAAATAAAGTATGGTCAGCCTGACATTAAGAGTATCCATATTTCAGCATGGCATCATAAAAGCGTTCAAACCAAGCCCTTGGGAATTGCTTCAGTCCATAAAGTGCTTTCTTCAGCTTATAAACCTTGTGATTCCCTAAGACAAGCTAATTAAACCTTGGAGGGAAGCCTCATGTAGACTTCTTCTTCAAGGTCACCATGAAGAAACACATTCTTCACATCAAACTGGTATAATGACCAATTCTAATTGATAGCTAAGGATAGATGAACACAAATAGAATTCATTTTAGCAACCATAACAAATATTTCTTGATAATCCACACTAAAGGTTTGAGTATAACCCTTGGCAATAAGATGAACTTTATATCTAGCAATACTGTCGGCTGGTTTCAACTTTATAGTATAAACCCATTTGCAACCCATTGGCTCTTTTCCTCCAGGGAGGTCTACAATATCCCAAGTCTTTTTTTCTCCAATGCCTGCATTTTGTCTTCCATTACCTCTTTCCACTTAGGTTGAGATAAAGCTTAAGATGCATTGTGAGGTATAAAAATGGAAAATAAAGTAATAGAAAAGGAACGAAAGGAAGGAGACAAGGCATTATTGGACATATAATAATCAGTTAAATATTTAGCACATGACAAAACACCTTTCCGAATAGCAATGGGAAGGTTCATGTCATCTACTAAATTGGAAGGACTAGAGGGATTACTTGGGGCCAAAGAGTTGTCATGGTGAGGGGCATAAGGATGAGAATCATCAAGTACCTTTGATCTTCTCTTGTATGCCTAAATAGGTCGCTCTTCTTGCTCCCCCTTATTAGCATCATTGGCCTTCTCTTTTAAAATACCTTGATAAAAAAGGAATGCAAGTATTGGAAAAGGATTTGAAGAATACATTTCATCACTACCACAAACATTCTCCCATTGAAGTACAGTCTTCTCAAAAGAAAAGAATGGGATAGACTCATGAAAAGTAACGTCCATAAATACAAATATCTTCCGAGCAGGAGGATAATAGCACTTATACCCTTTTCGGCGAGGAAAATAGCCCAAAAAATGCACTTAAGTGCTTTATGGTCCAGTTTGGAATATGCTGAATTATCCACATGTACAAAAAAAATACAACAAAAAACCTTAGGAGGAATAGGGAAGCGATTAGTGTTTGGAGAGATGACTTCAAGAGGACATTTATAAGCCAGAACACGTGTGGGAAGATGATTCATGAGGAGGTAGTAGTCTGGACAACATCCAAGCAAAAAGTTTTGGGTAGATGCATTTCAAACATAAGATCAAAAGTCATTTCTAGGGGTGGGCATGGGCTGGGCTTGAGCCAGCCATGGTAGGCCTGGGCTCAGGCCTACTATATTAGGTTACATGCTCGGGCCGGGCCTGGCCCCGGATTTGTTTTTGATATTTAGGCCTGAGCCCGACCCTATATATTTTATTGGGCTTCGAGCGGGGCCTCAGGCTAGCTCATGAGTTTCAAAAAATGCTCATAATAATACGAAGATTTGAACTTAAGACTTGTATTTAAGAAATGAATGCTTTAACCAACTGAGTTATGATGCCTCTTTGATTTTAAAAGGCTTATAAAATTATATATTTAACTTCTATGAATTGTTTATTATAAAAAATTTTGATTTCATTGAGAATCGAACTCAAGATCTTTTGCAAAAATATGTTATATATATATTTGATAGGTTATTATAGTTGAAGAAGGGTTTTGAACCTAGGTCTGTGGTATGAGATGTACAGACTTTACCAACTTAGCAAGCTGGCAAAGGAGAGAAATTCATACACACACACACACACACACACGTATATATATATGTAAGTTTGGGCCTAGGCTAAGCGGAAGTAAGCTCGAGCCCAACCTTATCAAAAGTTTGGGCTGGGCTTTTTCGGGCCGGGCTCAAGCTGGCTTGGCCCATGCCCACCCTTAGTCATTTCCAAAAGATGTCGATTCATATACTCAACTACATTCTGCTTAGGATTGCTCGGACAGGTGGTTTGATAAGATAAGAACTAATTGCAGAAGAGAGAAATTCACCACCATTGTCACCACGCCAAACTTGTATCTTTTTATCAAATTGAGTTTCAATCATCATAGGGAAAGAGACAAACACAGAGAAACATCAGTTTTCGATTTGAACAAGTATACTCAAGTGTAGTGAGAAATATCATCTACAAAGGTTATAAAGTATTGAAAATCAGAGAGAAACAATAGGAGGTGGTCCCCACACATTAGAATGAAAAAGTTCAAAAGAGGAAGTACTTTTATTCATGTTTATTGGATATGAACTACGACAATGTTTTGCAAATTCACATGAATCACATTGAAAACCGTTAGAAATTGAATACAAGTTCGGAAATAGATGTCTAAGAAGTGAAAAAGGATAGATAGCCCAAACACTGATTCCACTGCAGTAGTGAGATAGAGTTAGATGAGCTGTCCTTTATTCTGTGAGCATGAGATTGTTGAACCGAAGATGTAATGTGAGTTGTGCCTTAAAGTGCATAAATACCATCCATCTCATGCCTTCTACTAATCGTCCTCTTTGTCTCCAAGTCCTGGAACACACAGTGTGAAGGAAAGAGCATGACTGAACAGTTTAAAAACTTTGTAATATGACTAATTGACAAGAGATTAAGTGTGAAATTAGGAACATGAAGAATGGAGGAAAGTGATAAGGTAGGAGTGACAAAAATTGAACCCTTACTAGCAATGAAGAATAAAATCCATTAACTACTCGGACCTTATTATTCCTAGAATAAATAGAATAAGATGAAAAAAATGAAGACACACCCGTCTTGTGATTTGAAACTCCTGAATCAATGATCCAGAAGTGACTAGGAGAACTAACAGAGGCATTGAGAGCTGAGGTTGTAGTACCTAGCTGGGCAAAAGACAAAGTAGGGGTAGATGAAGAAGGCTTTAAGCTAGCCATAACATGATGAAGGGCCTTAATATGCTTATGAGAGAAGGTTGGATTATGGGAGTAGAGATCTACGGAGTAGATGATGTAACAAAATGAGCACTAGATCAGCCTTGGGAGCGAAAACCACCTCTGCCACTAGAAAAAGAGTCCTGCTAAGGAAAACTTTGGGCCTCCTGATGAGGGCAACCATGGAGATCCCAACAAGTCTCCTTAGTATGTCTGAAGCAGTCACAATGTTTACACTTTAATTTATCTCGATCACCATGCATAGCTTTACTTCTACCTCCACCGCGACCTCAGAATGAACCACGTCCTTCACGTTGGGAGGAAAATATTAATGCAGATCTATCAATCACAACCTGCTGTGGTTAAAGCATAAAACGACTATGGTACTTCTCATGAGACAGATCGGAGAAGACCTCATCCAGGGGAGGAAGTGGATCTTTTCCAAGTATTTGCACACGGATGGGCTCATAATCTGGATGCAAGCCAACCAACTACTCAAAAATTTGAGTCTCTTCAACTTTCTGATTATACAAAGTCGCATCTTTTGTACATTGTGCTTTAGAGGTCTTAGAAAAGTCGATTTCCTCCCATAAACTGCAAAGAGTATAATAATATGAGGTTAGAGGTTGATCTCCTTGTCCCAGCTAAGATACTCTCTGATGAAGATCATACATTTGGGCCTTGTTCTCCTTCTTCGAATACGTTTTGGTTACAGAGTCCCATATAGCCTTGGCTGTAGGAAAAAAAAACAAGTAATTGTTGACAATATTAGGTTGCATAGAATGAAGAAGCCATGACATGACCATTGCATTCCTAGCTTCCCACTTGGCAAACGATGATTCTTTTGGATTAGGCATTTTTGTAGCCCCTGTCAAATATCTAGATCTCCCTTTCCCAATAATGAATAGCTAAGTTGACTGAGACTAGGCAAAGAAGTTGGTCCCATCAAATCGAATTGTAGTAATCAAAGTACTAGGTGACTCAATCATGATACCCACATTAGTACTACTCAAGGCTTCAGGAGTTTTTTTTTTCTTTTCTGACATCTTGTGATGGTAAATAATCTGAATAAGAGGATATCAAACACTATTGCAGGCTTCCACAATCCGTAAACACAAGAACTTCACTTGGCCACATAGACCACACAACTCCACAAGTCTCAATACTTGAAAACACGAGCACTACACCATGTGCTAGCATTCTGGAACCCCATAAATTACCATGAGCAGCCAAGAAGTCTTCACACCGCACATCTTAATAACTGATTTTATCGAAATTCAATAACAAATGAACATGTCACAAGTAGAAGTATTCCCAATGACTCCTAGGCATACACACATTCAACCAAAGAAAACATGAATAGCTTGTTGGGGGCCGAGGCAACATTCATAGTTTGTTATCATATCTCTGTGGACAGAAAACAACAACATGATTATACCCAAACATAACAGAGATCAAAAGAAAACCTGTAGAAAAACAAAAGAACCAGTCTCGCGGCGACCTTTCTCCATGAAATAGAGGAAATTTAAAGAGGGGAGAAACGAGAGAGAATGGAAAGAAACAAGGAGAAGAGAAGAGAGCAGAGAAAGAAGGGGAGAGATCGTAGATTGATTAATTCTCTCGTACGACCCTCCCTTTTATATTAGGTGGATTATATGAGTAAAATACCCATACATCCCTTAAAGCACATAAATAGTTATTACAAGTGTACCCTTACACCTCACATTCCAACACTTCCCCTCAAGCTAGAGCATGAATGTCATACATTTCTAGCTTGCTAATGATTTCATGAAGTCTCACTTTTGGTACTCTTTTGGTAATAATGTTGGCAAACTGTTCTGTTGTTATGTATAGGGTACACACCAATGCTGTAAGAATTTTTTCTCCGATAAAGTGTTTGTCAACTTCTATATGTTTGGTATGGTCATGCTGTACCAGATTATAGGCTATACTGATTACAACCTTGTTGTCACAATATAGGCTTATTGGTATCGATGTAGTAAGACCAAGCTCCTATAGTAGTTGACACAGCCAAATCATTTTGCATGCTCCATGGGCTATAGACCTATATTCAACCTTTGCACTAGATCTAGCAACAACAAATTATTTTTTACTCCTCTAGGTTACAAGGTTTCCTCCAACTAAAGAATAATACTCAGAGGTGGATCATCTATCAATGATAGAGCCTGCCCAACCAGCATCAGTATAAACTTCAACTCTCATATGTCCATGACTAGTGAATAGCAGACCTTGCCCTGAAGCTGATTTCAAGTATCTCAGGATCCTATAAGTTGCTTCCTAGTGAGGAGTTCGTGGTGCATGCATGAACTGACTTATCACTCAAATTGCAAAGGCAATATCAGGTCTGGTAAGTGATAAGTTTCCCAACCAATCTCTGGTATCTACTTGCATCAATCAATGACCTACCATCTTGATCATTTAGACCATGGTTCACCTCTATAGGAGTTTCAGCTGGTTTGGTTCCCAGCAAACTGGTTTCTGTCAATCAAAAGATCCAGGATATATTTTCTCTAGGAAATAAAAATGCTCTTTCTTGATCTAGCAACCTCAATTCCCAGAAAATAACGTAGTGCTCTCAAATCCTTGACTTCAAATTCACTTCTGATATATGATTTCAACCAGGTGACCTCACTTGGATCATCACCTGTTATGACAATATCATCCACATATAGTACACTAATTTCTGTGTTTGATGAATAGAGTGTGGTTAGCTTCTGATTGGGCGTACTCAACCTTTTTTAGGCTTCCACTAAATCTTTCAAACCAGGCTCTTAGAGATTGCTTCAACCCATACAAGGCCTTTCTCAATTTACACACCTTGTTTTCGCTCCCTGAAATTTGAAACCCTAAAGGTAATAACATGTGTACTTCATGTAAGAACGCGTTCTTCACATCTAGTTGCCAGAGAGGTAATTTTTGTTCACTGCAACAGATAATAAAGCTCTTATAGAGTTTATCTTTGTCACTGGTGCAAGGGTTTCCTGGTAATCAATACCATACGTATAAGTGTATCCTTTGGTCACCAGTCTTGCCTTGTATCTGTCGATTGACCCATCTGCTTTATGCTTCACAGTATATATCCATTTGCATCTTATAGGTTTCTTACCAGTTGGAAGGTTCACCAGTTTCCAAGTACCATTTTTCTCGAGAGCTTTCATTTCTTCAACCATGACATTCCTCCACTCAGCCTGAGACATTTCCTCTTTCAGAAAGGTAGGGATTTTCACAGAAGAGACATAATCAACAAGAGTCCTATAAAGGTTAGTTAAAGCTTGAAAGGTGACAAAATTGGAAATAAGATGATTAGTATATGTACGCTTTCTTTTACGAAGTGCAATTGGAACGTCATCGTCCAATGTAGGCTTTGAGGGAAGTGAAACAAGCAAGTTTAAAGAATCATTACCTGGATCCTAAAAAGTGATTGAAGGTGGATAAGTTGCTTTATCCTTATCTCTCCTTGTATATGTGATAATTGCTTAAAATTGCATAATTATCATAATCAAAATGAGCATTATCACATTTATTTTATGTGTATTTATAT
>JAOXJP010061018.1:0-15668 GCA_025762735.1 Platanus orientalis | reverse complement strand
ATCATAAATAACCTAATAACTAAAACCCTTAAAAATATATCAACTATTTACTTCATATTTGTTCCATCTTGATCCATAGTGGCACCCATAGGTGTATGACTTCGAAGATTTTGGATAGGATAGACATGGGTTAGGGAAGAATGTATTGACAATTGTTACAACATATTGGAATTGCCTTTCTATTTTTTTCTTTTCCGGATATCCAAATCCGGTCTGAAATCTGAATTTTTTAAATGGTTAAGATACGGTATATTTTTATAATATCTACTAGAATAGGATACGGAAGCAGATACACTCATATCCAGTCCGTTTGCAGCCCTAACCATGGGCACCCTAAAACAGAAAGGGCACTTAGGTAAATTAAATGAAAAGCAAAGGTGTTCAGTAACATGCATGTATCATAATACCCCCTTGTTTTTTATAGGCAGACGTTAGTGTTATTAGTAGGTGACGATTGGTTTTGGACCCAGGTCTGTAACACGACACCCACAGACTTTATCAACTTAGCAAGCTGGCATCTTCACCGTAATACCCTTGTTAAAGGCTCTGCTCTTGACACCTTTCTGACGTGTCTTGCACTTACTGGGACAATATCATCTGCGACACGCTGACTATTTGGTCGGGCTGGAGCCACCATTCATGGGGTGCTGTGTGATGTCAGGTACTGATAAGGAGGCAAAGGATATCAGTCCCACTTAATAATACTCGATATTTTTCAGTCCAATGTACATTGGACTAGATCTGGTATCATGTGTATTGGATGAAAATGCAAAGTTGTGGGGGTCTATCCATGGAACCTTGTCATATAAATGGTGGAACCTTATGAAGAGCTACCTATGCAAGGTCTCTGTCTCAAGTCCAAGAGGTTGCGTCAGAAAAAAATAAGAGTATAGAAGAAGCTGCTGACTCCTTCATGCTTATGACTTAGCCCACCACAGTACAACACCAACTTCAGGTTCAATAAAAACAAGCCCTACGGCCAATCCAGCTATCACATATAAGATTTCTAGATCATCCTGGACTTAGAAACATATCTACAACCTTTTTTTTCTCTAAAATAGATGACTGTGAAAAGAATAAAAACTCTCAGAGAGGTCATTAATCCTCCTTTCCTACTTAGTCACATCTTTTAACCTAGTCATATGCAAGGTTGGCTACATGGGTGTATTTTAAAATTTTAATTTTACAATTCAAATTAAATCTAAATAAATTTATTTGTGCTTGATAGCCATTTTAATTTTTTTTTTATTGACTGCATTTTTTTCTTGTTTATTTAATTGTTACTTCATCACATTTAACTATTTGCGTTTAAGTTTCCTTTCTTCCTTTTGAACTTATTCGGGTTGGTAAGCTCCAAGTTTCTAAATTTTATCTAAAAGCTTTGATGAGGCTAATTCAACAATGTAGAGTGTCGTGGTCCACAATGACTATGAAACTTAAACTTGACGACTTTTTCTACAGAGGGAGTCTCTTGTTTAATGTCTTAGTGTTTATGTGATTAGACATACACACATATGCATGTAGAAAGCTGTATTATGCGTGTGTGAGAGCTTAAGATGGCCACACCCAACTTGTGTTGGAGATTTATTAAACTAATTTAATGAGCTTTATTTTCATATCTAAATGACTGTTAAGATCCCACATTCTATATACATGAGTCATGCTGGAGATGTTACAAAGATCGTTGAATTCTAGAGTCTGGCCTTATTGAGGAAGCAATTGAAGAGGGGATGAGTTCAGATTTAAGATTACTTGTGCGCGACGAAGTGTTCGATTTCTACCCTTAGTTTTCCTTCCTTGTTGCTTAATTACATTTTTCTATTTCTATAAGTAAATGATATGCTACATTAGATCATTTTTGCATTATTGTTTTTCGTTCGCGATAAATATCATTTTTATGGTCCCTTTTCCAACAGGATCATCCTTCCTTTGGCTAAGAGGAGATATGACGGGGTCAACTGAGACGATCAGATTTGTTACCTTTTTGATTGGCCAAAATTGTAGTGTCTTAATCACATCTGCCCTATACCCTACCATGTATTGGACTTTTTCCCAACATTTGCAAAATTTGGAAATCATGAGTAAAAAATGTTTAGCTAAAGGGGTTTTTTTTTTCACATTCTAGAGGATTAAAGGATTGAAACTTGCTGCATGAGGAGAGGATACTGTGATGAGCACGTGAAACCTTGTCTCCATCTATGTGGCCACTAGTGAGATGCTCAATTCCTTCACTTCATGGCCTTATGTTACAAACCCATTGCCTTCTGTTACAAACCCATGGCCCATATTCATAGATAAATTACAAATATCAATGAAGGGATGTAGTGAAACTCATTTTCTCATTGTAATATTAATAAAATTTTCCATGTAAACTATTAACAACCACCTTTCCATAACAAAAATGACTTTCCCTTCTTGTATTAAATAATTAATAATAAAGTTGATTTGACTTGAAGAAATCAAAAGTTGATTTTTTCGAATCAAACGGGTAAACGTCAGAATTAGAGCCTTGTAGGTCAAGTTAGCTTCGGGAGTTGAGATGTTTAGACCTAGTCTACAAAACCAGCCTAAGTTTGCTGACCTGGCTGGTTTTGTGTTGACTTGACTAACCTGGGCAGGTTGGCTGACTGCTCACGCTATTGCATTGAGGGGATGTCTGTGCTGGCCCCCTCTGCGACGCTCAGGAGCCGAGGCAGAGGGGGAGAATCAATTCACTTTTTGGGGATGAAGTGACATCTCCAAAAGTGAATTGATTCCCCCCTCTTCCTCGGCCGGCCCTCGAGCGTCATAGAGGGGGCCATCGCAGATGATATCAGACCATTGGATTAGCAGACTTAAAACCCTTGTTAGAAAATGCCTATGATGTCATTTGGTTAATCTAGTTCAACCTACCAATTGAACCAAATTGACCCATTTGGGTTCCCTTTTGGTTTAAGTCAGGCCAGTTTTTGTAACAATGCTATACATAATAAAGGTGTATTAGTGTTGCACATCTACACCATTTTATTGTAATTGATTGTAGCACCAATTGTTCATGGCTTCAAAGTGTTGTGAGTCTGAATGATAAAATTGAACAAGTTAGGCCAAAATCTATATTAGAAGTTATTAGACTCTAGAATTTAACAATCTTCATGACATCTCCCTTAGAACTTAGAACCATTGCCCATCTATCATATTTTGCGTAATGAGAGAAGGGAAGATCAACTATGTGAATACTAATGTAGAACATATGAACATGTGTAACGTATTTGCCAAAACTGATCAAAAGCCGTCCATATCATGCTGAGTATTTGGGACTTTTTTGGTGCAAAAAATTTGGACTTCAAAAGAGTTTTTGTGAAAGGAGATGCTTTGAATATCATCAAAGCCCTCAAAGAAGAGACAACAATCCCTCCCTAGAAACATGCATTACGTAATTAAGTCTTGTATTAGCGTCGCCGTCATCGACAAATGCCTTATCCCAAATATTTGGATTGGTATAATCAATCCTCTTTCTTCTATTTTATTACTTAAAAGAAGATATGATCCTAAATAGAGTTGAATGATAGGAACACGATTAGTGTTATGAAACCCAAATAGCTGTAGTAAGCATCTATTGAGTTTGAGTCCATTTCATTCCAATCTTATCTCTTCTGTCATATTGGCTCATATCTAAAAGAAAAATCTTGTGTCCTATGTCACAGGACCCATAGAACAGTTTGAGGCATTCCTTGTGAGACATGTCTCATGTAAAGACAATCAGAACCCACCAATCGATTGATCCCTACCAAATGATTGTCCGGCCAAAGACCATCCCTAATCATGTTATCTCGGCACAGTGTACTTTTTACTGCATGTAACAAACGGTGAAGGAAAAAAATGGTAAAACTATGAAATAAAGTATAGATTAAATGGTTAAGAATCGTCTAATCCTGCTGAGGCAATTTTTAGGGGTAACATGAACAATGATAGCTCCTAATCCTATAAACATGGGCAAGTTATGTGTGCCTGATATTCGTTAAATTGGTCTTGTATCTCAGGTCCCAAGTTGTTCCCTTTTAGATTATTTCTCACTAATTCAATCCATACCCATTTTAGCTTCTCTCAAGCCTTCCTCCTGCGAATCACTTGAACTCGCATCAAACTCAGGTAGGGGGCTCAGGATCCTGTCCTGTCTGCTTATGTCCTGTTAGGAGCTGTGCACAGTCAAAGTGCCTGAAAATGGTTGTGCACATCTTTTTATGTCAAACCGTGCACTTAAGTTGTGGATAGGTCCTAGCAGGACATAAGCACATAGGACAGATCTAAACCGCAGGTAGGGACGTCAATGAGCCGAGCTAGTTCAACTTGGGTCAGACCTAAGCCTTACTTTAAGCTCACAGAGCCGAGCCTAAGGCTTGATTTAAACTCGTTTCCTAAGTGAGCTGAGCCAAGCTTCACTAGGCTCAGTGAGTTAAAATCTCAGTTTTTTTAATTTATATATATATATATATATATATATATATATATATATATATATATATATTGTGTCAATAGCAAAGTTCTAGGCTAACAAGTCATTAAGCTGTTGGACCTTTTTTTTTTCTGGCAAGCCAAGCCAAACCTACCTTTGTGAGCTCTGCACCTCAGGCTAGTCACAAGCCTGAGCTTTGCCTTCATGTGACAAGAGCGAGCTGAGCTTGCCAAAGCTCGGTCCATTGACACCTCTCAGCTCAGGTAACGGAACCCAATGTAAGTAGAATCTAAGGGGTTGTTAAGTTGGCCACTTTGGACAATAGCCCAGCTCGATAGATAATTGGGCCCAAAAGTTTGGCATGGGCCTAACCCATATGCAGCACTATTAATTCCATCACCTGTTGCAGATGAGAGGCACCTCACAAACAATTATTTCATCCACTACAATTTATGTCTTGTAATTATCGAACCTTAATTAGAGGTAAAACCTCTTGAGAAAGTGATAAATCTAGCAAACTGGCAGACTTAATGATGATGTTAAACCATGTTCCAAGGTAATCTAATGCATAAATATGGCCCTCGATAGAGTGAAATAGCGAAACATTTTAGTGTAGTTTATCTCGAATAAATGGGATACGGCTTGATTCATTAATTTTGTCATACATTTTAGTAAGCAAATGATGGTGGTTAGTAGGTGCAGATGATGATTTCCACACCAATTCCATGTGGATGCCAACTACCACATGAAGCATCTTTTAAGCGAGATTAAATCATCTCTAGTGAGACTAGAGATATTACGGCAGTCCCAACCAATACGTGACATGATTTTGGACGATAATTGGCATCATTCCACCTTATCACCTTGGGGTTGCAAAGGAAAACTTAAGATTGGTAGCCATTACAAGTCCAACATTATTAAAAAGGATGGCGACAACTTCTTATCTTTTCCATGATAAGGTCAAGGAAGACAATTCTGCACAAGCCAAAAGGGTAACCCTCTCAACAATATTGTCCAAAGATATCAATTCCTTTAAATTCTAGGTGGTCCAGAATCTCACCTTAAGCTACTATAATATCTCAAGCTCTGATAGCTTCCTTATGACCATAAAGAGATACAAATTGAATTGGGGCTTGAATTCCCAAGTCCTCTATATCTATGAGAAATGTTCAAATAACACAAGAAGATTGTTGGTGGACAATGACATGTTATCAATCACCATCTTCGATATATGATCCCCTACCGGATGAGTTCTTTGGTAGGCATATGCCCACCTTCCCTCTATGGTTCCCTTGTTCATATCAACCGAGAGATTATGAAATTTCTTGACCTGCCATTATAGCCAAAAACCAGCAAAATGTTGTTGTCACGGACAATCCAATAGCATGTCAAACGAGTCACGAAGATATCATAAATATCTCTGACGTCCTTAATGGCATATCAGTATATCCCTTGGGGGTCTATAAATACCCACTTGATGAAGTCAGTAAATATTCAATCCCTAAGTTGAGGGGTGGAGGGATGGGAATCGGCATTTTCGGAAAACTTTTAATCTTTTGGGACCCGGGTATAAATATCAAGCATTAAACTAATTGATATTAGTTAACTAATTGAGTTGAAACAAAGAGGTATCCTTATTAAGATATAAGTATCTTGAAGAGTGGCCTTCTAATTGATTGTGTAAGAATTATGGCCATGCTAACTCCTTAATATAACCAAACTTGGATTCAACTCCTATTTCTGTATGGATTTTCCCTACTTGGCATATACAAATTAATCTCTCATTAACTTTTGCCTAAAGTAGTCCGGTGTGTGTCAGTCTCTGTATTCTTGGAATTAAGAAATTGTTACTATATAATAAAAATGATTTGTGCTTCTATAAAAATAAGTATTTATTTCAAATAACCAGAGATTTGTGAGTAAAATA
Source organism: Platanus orientalis (assembly GCA_025762735.1). NCBI lineage: Eukaryota > Viridiplantae > Streptophyta > Magnoliopsida > Proteales > Platanaceae > Platanus > Platanus orientalis. The sequence continues at coordinate 9,309 of JAOXJP010061018.1, read as the reverse complement.
AAATAAACAAAAACTACTTACAGACCGGATGAACTGAGAAGTTAGTAACAACAATTGGTTAATGCTACTGTTTGACATTATGTTTTTAAGATAGATTTCGCCTCTCATAGTGGTGCTTACAAACTTCTTGGACGTCTGCTTCTCAAAATACAATGATTGAATACACACAGATTGAAGCATTACAATCTGTGTGTCTAGTGAACTAAAACTGAATTTTTCTCTCTCTTCTACTGATGCTACGATACTTTATTTTTTTATGCTTATGAATGCAAGATGGATGGATATTTATAAAGAAATCATGATAGTTCAGAACAACCATGAAGACAAAAATGAGTGAATGAATAAACGCATCTAGGTCCATCCGGTTTGGAGCATACATGAGGGTAAAAAGGTAAGATGCACCCATGCCCAACCTAACCCAACCCGGCCTGGTGTGGTATACGCGCTTGTGTGTTTGGGCTTAGCCCATTTTGACTAGGTCCTCCCCCATCCACAAAAATGTGGTGTCCATTGGGACCCAAATATATGTCCAAGGAAGATGTATATAAACATCCAAAGTTTCATGAGCTAACCAATGTGGGACTATTCAAAGTTTTACATCCTTTAACCAATGTTCAAGTGAGCACTTTTAGAGACAATTTCTCATTCACCCATTAATGGTTTTAAGCAACCAATCATACGATGTTACATGTAGACCCGTCTCAAACGTTGTTGAGGTCCCACTTTTATTTTGATTCAGAGTTGACCAAACTATCATTTTCTAAAACCATTTTTAACAATCCCCCACATGAATGAAATTGGCTTATAATAATGCAAATAAAAATGTAGATGTAAACACAGAGAGTACTTTTGAAAAGTTGCTGTATAAGGAGAGGTAGCTTGTGGCTTTGAACATTTCTTTACAAAATACTATTGGATTTACTAGCTAACCAGTGAACATGATGTCTTGAATTATTTAATCATTTGTATAAACTAAGACAATATAATTCACATAGCTTCTTTCCAGACAGTTAATTCTCACGATTGTGTTCATTTTGGTCTTAAACAACTCCTAAATTTTATGAGTTTTTTAGAGAATTTAGTCTTATAATTCTCATAAAAATGATATCTTCACATTTATATAAGTAATTCTTATTAAGAGTATCCAACCATTCTCTACTTGGATTTCCAAGATATAAGAATTATTAAAAGCATAGTTTACCTTAATCTTCGTTGTAAACATCACTATTTCATTAGAGGAGTCAGTAGGAAAAGTTTTCTCGATAGTGATACTACTAAGTCACATATAACTTGGTTGTCCCTTTGAACCTAGATCTTGGGATCTTTAGTTAGCTAGGTTGGGTTACCATTATGGTGACTTTTAAGACATAGGCTTTAAACCAATTCCCTTCGATGAGCAGTTTATTTGATCTATGGTTAAGCCTTTAGTTAACGGATCCGTAATATTATTTTTTGATTTTATGTAATTTACGGAAATAATTTCATTTAAAAGAAACTGCTTTATGGTATTGTGTCTACGACGAATATGTCAAGATTTATCATTATATATATGACTTTGTACCCTACCAATTGATGATTGGCTATCATAATGTACACAGATAGTAGGCACAGGTTTTGACTACATTGGAATATCTTCTAAGAAATGACAAAGTCACTTAGCTTCTTCTCATGCTTTATTTAAAGCGATAAATTCAAATTCCATTGTAAACCTAGCAATACAAGTTTGTTTGAATGATTTCCAAGATACAACAACACCACCAAGTATAAAGATATATCCACTTGTGGATTTTGTGTCTTTTGAATCAAATATCTAATTCACATCATTGTACCATTGAAGTATAGTTGGATACCTGGTGTAATGCAAATCATAATTCTGGGTGTATCTCAAATACCTTAGTACCATAACTAATGTCTTTCAATGGTCTACCACTAGGTTATTTGTGTATCTACTCAACTTACTGATAATTTATGCTATGTCCGATTGAGTGCAATTCATTATGTACATTAAATTGTCTATTGTTCAAGAATACTCTAATTAATATATATTTTTGCCTTTATTTTTAGCTAAATGAAGATTTATGTATACAAGTGTTTTTGCAGAACTATTATCATAAGTTTTGAATTTTCAAATACTTTATCAAAATAGTGAGATTGGGACAAAAAAGTTTATCCGATGTTCTAGCAATCTTTATTTCTAGTATAACATTTGCAACACCTAAATCTTTCATGTCAAATTTGCTAGTTAACATTCTTTTGGTAGCTTTAATGATATAACTATTGCAACCTATAATGAACATATCATCAACATAGAGATATACAATGGCATGATCATTTGTGGTATCTTTAACATACACACATTTGTCGCATCATTAATTCCAAATCCATTTGACATCATTACATTGTCAATTTTTTCATGCCATTACTTAGGAACTTACTTTAATCCATAAAATGATTTAACAAGCATATACACTTTCTTTTCTTGTCTAAGAACTTTGAACCCCTTAGGTTGTTCCATATAAATTTTTTCAATTCATCACCACTTAAGAATGCCGTTTTAACATTCATTTGATGTATCTTTAAATTATGTAATGCTACAATAACTATTAATATACAAATGGATGTTATTCTTGTAACTGTTGAATATGCATCAAAGTAGTCCATACATTCCTTTTGCTTGTAGTCATTCACAACAAGTCTGGCCTTATATTTGTCAATTGATTCATCAAGTTTCAATTTCTTCTTGAATATCTATTTATATCCCAAAGATTTACAACTTTATGGAAGATCCACCAATTCCCATGTATGGTTTTATAATATGGAATCAATTTCACTATTGATAGCCTCTTTCCAAAGAGGTTTCTCAGGAGTAGACATTGTTTCATTGAAATTTTAGGACTCATTTTCTAACAAATAAGTTAGAAAATCTGGATCAAATGATTTTAATATTTTTATCATTTCACTGCGTCTAAGTTTAACTTCATCTCTTCCTTGGTCTTGAGAGTTATTAGTCGTAGTTTCATAAGCTCTTTTAAGAGATCTTGACTCTTGTGTAAAATTACAAGTAAACATATGTTCAAAGAATGATGCATTCCTAGATTCAATAATGGTATTAACATTTATATTAAGAATTTTGATTTGTGAATTAGAAGCTGACATGAATTAGTGTTATGAGTGTAACTAATGAATATACAATCAACTATTTTAGGTTATATCTTAATCCTTTTAGAGAGATAGACCACCACCTTTGCTAAACACCCCCACACTTTTCAAACTTTATAGTAAGGTATTCGACATTTCTATAATTTATAAGGTATCTTATTAGTTTTCTTGTGAGACATCTTGTTGATAATATAATTTGTAAAAAATATTGCTTCTCCCACAAGTTCTAAGGTAAATCAGAACTAATCAACATAACATTCATCATTTTCTTTAAGCTTTTATTTTTCCATTCAACAACTCCGTTTTTCTTTGATGAATAAAGTGCAACAGTTTGGTGAACAATACCATGTTGTGAATAGAATTCACTAAAAGGTGATTCATATTCACCACCTCTATCACCTCTTAAAGCTTTAAGATTTTTATTAAGTTTATTCTCAACCATATTTTTATAATGTAAAAACATTTATAAGGCCTGATCCTTGTTCCATAGCAAATACACATAGCAATACCTTGTGTAATGGTCTATGAAAGTAATGAAGTACTTTTTACAACCTCTAGTTTAAAAATTTTCAAATCACAAATATCACTATGAATTAATTCTAGTGGTTTAGTACGTCTTTTAATGGAATGAAAATGTGATCTAGTTAATTTTGATTCCACACAAGTTTCACATTTATGATTTGAATCAATATAAAATTTAGGAAAAAATTCGAAGTTAACTAATCTATGTGTTGTATTATAATTAACATATTTTAGTCTACTAAACCAAATATTAGATAACTCAAGCATATACGCAGAAGATGTATTTTTATTAATATTAGAAATAACAGTCATTACATTCATTTTAAAGAGCACATCACTCATGTATTTTCCACATATATCTCATTATTGGTAAGTATAAATTTATTAGACTTGAAAACCAACTTAAAGCCCTTTTTATTTAACAATGATTCAGATACAAGGTTCTTACGGATGTCTGGCACATGCAACACATCGGTGAGAGTAAGTTCTTTTTCCAAAGTCATCTTTAAAACCATATTTTCTTGTCCTTCAACCTTAAAAGTCACAAAATTGTCAATGAAAAGTTGTTCTTCATTATTCACTGATTAATATGATGAGAACATTTTCTTGTTTGAACAAACATGACGAGTAGCTCCAATGTCCACCCACCATTATTTGGTATTCCATATCAAATTCACTTTAGATACCATTGCAGAAAGGTTCATCTCAGAAACATTTTCAAAGAGATACTATACTTCAATTATATTGGTCTGGGCAGCTTTCTTATTGAAATTTTCTTGATCATTACATTTGTGATAATCCTTTGTGCAATGCCCTAGTTCGGGCCTTGGCTAAAACGCTTATTCTTCTTATTATTAATTTTTTACACTTGTTTTACTATATTAGCCTTAGATTCAATGGACTAATTCCTTACTCTTTTTTTTTCAGAACCATGGTTGTTTTCTTCAATCCTTAATCTCACAATCAAGTCTTCAAGTTAAATCTCCTTATGCTTATACTTCAAGTAGTTTTTGAATTCTTTCTATAATGGCGGTAATTTCTCTATCATCGTAGTCACCTGGAAGGAACCACTTAAAGATATTCCTTTGGCATGAATTTCATTTTTAGGATCAATTGAAGGTCTTACACTTAATTGATTACAGAATTTGAGTTCACCATTTTGTACTCAAGGAGTCAACCCACAATGAACTTCATTCTGACATCTTTCGTTTTGTACTTTTCATCCAAAAAGTCATATAACTCTTTTGCAGTATTGATTAAACTATACATATTGTACAATGTGTTATCCAATCCATTAACAATGTAGTTTTTGTACAAAAAATCCACATGTTTCTATGCATCCACAACAATAGCAATCTAGCTGTTAGTCTCATTTTTTTTTAGAGCAAAAACATCCTCATAGAAAAACTTTATCAAATTTAATGTTGCGAGATAAAACAACATTTTTTGTTGTCATCTCTTAAAATCAGTGCCATTGAATTTTTTTGGTTTTTCTTCATGGTTACCAAGAATAAGGACAAGAGCAGCGACTAATGTCATAATGGGTGTCACAACATTTTTTATATTTTCGGTTGTCATTTCTATTAAAATTTATTGAAACATAAATTTAAATACTAACTTTATCTAGATCAGAATTTAACAATCAGATGATTAATATGAAATAAAAACAAGAAAAATCGTTCACAAAATGCACAAAACAATAAAGAAGGAAATCTATCTTAAGATTGTTACTATATGATAGAAATGATTTGTGATTTTGTAAACAACAAGTATTTATTTCAGATAGCTAGATATTTGTGAATAAAATAAAATAAACAGAAACTACTTATAAACCGGATGAATTGAGAAGTTAAATAACAATTGATCAAGGCTAGTGTTTGACATTGTCCTTAAGACAAATTTCGCCCCTCATAGTAGTGCTTACAAACTTCTTGGATGTGTGCCTCCCAGGATACAATGATTGAATACACATAGAAAAGTACTACAATCTATGTGCCTAGAGAATCAAATTTGAGTTTTTTTTCTCTCTTTTATATTGACACTACGATGCTTAATTTTTCTATGCTTATGAATGCAAGAGGGACGAATATTTATAGACAAATCATGACAATTTAGAACAAATATGAAGGCAAAAATGGGTGAATAAACAACCATATTTATGATTATTAGGAATAAACATGAGGGTAAAGTGGACAAATAAACAGACACATCTATGATTGTTCGGTTTGGAACAAACATGAGGGTAAAAGGGTAAAATACACAAATGAATGGTCACATCATTACTTAAAACATTTGGAAAAGAAAAAAATCATAGTTTATATATAGAGAGACCACACTCAACCCAACCCTACCTGGCCTAGTTCTGTACGGTGTACGCGCGTGTCTGTGTTTAGGCTTAGCCCATGTTGGCTAGGTTCTCTCTTCCACAAAATTGTGGTGCCCCTTTGGGTCCAAATATATGTCCAAGCAAGATGTATATAAACCTCCAAAGTTTCATAAGCTAACCAATGTGGGACTATTCAAAATTTTACACCATTTAACCAATGTTCAAGTGGGCACTTTTAGAGACAATTTCGCATTCACCCATTAACAGTTTTGAGCAACCAACCATATGATGTTACATGTAGACCCACCTCAAACGTCGTGTGAGTCTCATGTTTTATTTTTTACTCAAACTTGACCAAAAACATTTTCTAAAACCGTTTCTAACAATCCCCCACACGAATGAAAGTGCAGATGCAAACACAGAGAGAGTACTTTTGAAACAACTTAAAGATATAAGATTCCTCCACATCTTTGGGGAATACGCTATATAACCCAAAGTATGAACCACTGCATTGAACATCTTAATCTTCATTGTTCTAACACTCGTGATGTCATACCTGTACCCATCACCAAGAGACACAAAACCAGTCTTCTTTTCCTAGAACTCATCAAAATATTCTCTCTTAAAGCATATGTGAATAGTACAACCTAAATCTAATATCCATTCATCTTGAGATGAATTGTCCATACCTTCGGAGGCTGTGAGAGCTTATCCAAGATATTCCTTAAGTTTTTTTTTCTTACGTCACCACCGGGACTATCACCCTTATTCTTATTGACACATTCTGAACAATCCCTATTTATGTGGTCAAACTCCATGCAGTAAAACATTGCACTCCACCTTTTCCTCTGGACTTAGACCTACTACTCCCAGACTTCTTCACCAATGATCTTCCTCTTCCTTCCACATTCAAATACTCCCACTCACTAATGGATTTCCTCCAAACTTCCTCATGAAGTATAAAACTCACCACATCATCAAACTTGAGTGTACCTGAACCCAAGGAATTACTCAAGGTCATCACCAAACCATCATAACTTTCTAGCAAAGAGGACAACAACACCAAGGCCCTAACTTTATCCTTGAAATCGATGTCTATCTAAGATAATTGAAAGGTAACCGTGTTGAACTTGTCTAGATGTTCAGCTTTACCTCTGCCTTTCACCCATCTTCATGTTAAACAGCCTCTTCATTAGAAACACCTTATCGGACACTAATGGTTTCTCATACATCCAAGACAAAACAGCTATAAGATCTTTTGTGGTTTTCTCCTTAGAAATATTAAAAGCAACCAACTACAATAGAGAGAGATAAATCATACTAAGGGTTATTTTGTCAAGAACCTCCCAATCAACATCCAACATCGTCTTTAGCTTCTTCACTTTCCTTCGAGCAGCTAATAGATATTTTTTTGATAGAGATAATCCTCTATCTGCATCTTCCAACGTGCAAAATTCTTGCTATCGAACTTCTCAATAGAAAACCTTGTGAATTCTTCTCCCATTATTCCTATTTCTCCCACTCAAATTAAGAACTATTCAAAATCCCAAACCTTAGCTTTTGGTGAACAACAAAACGCAAATCTATAACCGCCAACCAACCTTCATAATGAAAAACCTATAAATCGCACACCTCGAATCATGAACAAATAATATGACTTCCTTCTGAACCTAAGCTCTAATACCACTTATTACAATCAGAACCCACTCTTGATGCGAGTTCCTTGGGATACAATAATAAACTCGAAAAAACAAGTAAACACTAAAAAATCATAACACAAAGATTTGCACGGAAAACCCCAAAACTAGAAAAAAAAACCATGAAGCTACATAAAACTTTTCACTATAATGGAAGATTACAAAGTTACAAGCTATCATCTCTCTCTCTCTCTCTCTCTCTCTCTCTCTTTCTTACATGCACGCACACACACACACTTTATCATAACTCACACCCTTGAGAAATCTTTTCTTTTCCCCCTTCTCACATCTCTCAACTAAGAGAACCTTGAAAAAACCCAAAAAGAAATCTCTCTCAAACCTTCTTACCACTCTCTCAAACTTTGCAAAACCCTTGCAATAACCCTACTTTTAACCCTAGATAAACTTAGAGATTTTATATACACCATAAAAGTTGATTACCCTTGACTTATGGTTTTCTTGAGCTCTACGAAACTTTCCAAAATTTGTCATCACCATCGGATTGGTCCGCTAACTAGTTAGATTGATCCAAGTGTCTCAAATCGATGCTCCAAGACAATTGGATTGATCCGTTACCCTTCTGGTACCCGTCTATCTACATACCCGATTCTATCTAAATAATAGGAGAATTGATCCGTCCTACTAGAACTTGATTCCTTGGTTCCTTTCTACTTCAATTTACATCAGACTCCATCTCCAACAAATATAAGAAGGTATCATTATATAATTAGTTCGACTAATCCCTTGTCCAACTGTATGTGCCATTTTCATTCAATTCCTAACATATCTACCATTCCTTGAAAAGACTTACTAAGAAGAATAAATCTCTTCTTAATGACTTTATTTATTTTTTATTTTTTAAATGAATCAAGTCTAATAGTGTCACTTATGGCATTCTCCTATCCTATGTGCCCTTCTCCTATCCTATGTGCCCTTCTCATTCAACTCCTAACATGCTTGTTGTTTCTTGATTAAAATGAATAACTCTCTTCTTTCTTTCCCTTTTTTTTTTTTTTTTTTTTTTTTTTTTTTTTGACAAAGAATTACATGATTTCATTGTAATAATGGTTGCTAAATCTCTTATATTGTTCAAAAGACTCCAATCCCGTGAAATATGATCCCTTGTAAGTTGGTAATTTGTTAGCTTTCTTTTTATTTTATTTTTTTCTAATAAATTGAACTGCCAATAAAACCAAGCGAACCGAGAATCTGCTCGCTGACTAGATTAAACCCAGTCCAATTTTCAAAAATTTGCTCACAAATTATTCACTTTAGATTGGAGGCCCAACATCCCCCTTTTCCCAGTGTTTGTGGCATGCCTCTCTTAGAGAGATCACGGTTTCAATCCTATTTAACAGCATCATGCAAAGTGGGCATCCACTTTTGCCTCTCTAACTACATATATTGTCGGTCCCACATATGCCATGGTTAGTGGGACCCACCAAAAAAATCACTTTAAATTGAAACAATGTTTGGCCCTTTGTAACCCTTGTTATCAAAAGTACTATAGCACCAGGACCACCTCAGGTATCACCCCAAAAAATACAATTATCTCAAAAAAGATTAAAAAAAAGTTCAAATGGATAGGAAAATGCATAGAGAGAG